>JABASL010000679.1:0-14805 GCA_019775825.1 Neanura muscorum | reverse complement strand
GCAAACGTACTCAGGTGAATACCACCTGAGTACGTTTGCTTTACTTACCTTGATGATACCCAGTGCTTACCATCCTCAACAATTTCTCCTACGAACACTTTGGCAATTCCTGCCATTGCAATTACAGCATTTTGTGATACAGAATTTCCAGTGATGGTCTGCATTAGCTGTATATAAAGACAAAAATAATTAGTATTGCACAACATAAACTTGAATAAACGTAAGCGTAAGCATGAAATAATGAATGTCAACGTACCATGAGGCTAAGCAAAGCATAAGCAAAACCAAAACCAAAGGAATTTCATAGGTAAAAAATAATACCCGTTTTATAGAACTTTTTGGAAAGGCAGCTCTACGAAACATTTCATAACGATCTAATTGATCTTCCGTGAAATTCGATACGAGGACTCTGAAAGAAATTAGAACTCAATCAGGAATTTTATGCGTTTATGAATTATGAGATTAAATATAAAAATCTATTGATAAGCTTACTGCATCCTTTCTCGTTCTTCTTCTTCCATGTCACGCTTTTGTTTAGCGGCTGCTTCTTTCATCTGGGCAGCCCTACTTGCTTGTGAAGTCATTGGTTTATCCAATAAATTTGTGCTTAGACCTGGACCTACATTTCCTTGTGATGATATATTGGGCAATTCGGGAGGCTTCCCTTCGTCTACCTGGAAAGTAGAACAACACTGTCATTTTGACCACGGGTATACTGCTACGGCAACTTAATCCCGGTCACCGACCATTGGTCGGTATCCGGTCCCACCGGGTGCCGACCTACCGGGCCGGTAGGTACCCATGATCGGTGTTACCTAGTTTCTTATACTTAAACGCACAACCTCGTATTCGTTTATTCTAAGCAATGAATGAATGAATCTCTTGAGTTACCTGACTAGAATTTGGAGCTGATCCAGCCTTCGCTCTGGATAAAAAAATATCCTCGTCGTCTGCGAGCAATACCGAACCAAGGCTGGGCCCTTTGTCTACATCATCTCGCTTGACCTCTGTTAGTTCCATCATATGAACATCCGGTTCCATTGACATTTTAAAAATTCTCTAAATTCAGTAAAGAAAATTAGAATTCGTTTTACAATAAGCGAGTCAACTAGTTTAGTAATTTGATTCGAAATCTAGACGCCTCGGCGTCGGCCTCGGCCTCCCGAATCACAGAGTTTACAATTGTAGTAAAACAAATCACGGAAGTTAGGGTACTTATTACCTTGAGTTTTGGGTAGTGGGTGTTGTGATCCCGTTGTGACCGTCGTGTTGTACTGAATTACTAGTTGCAGGCGATAATTGCAGACTTAATTAGACTAAATAATTAATTGACTGCTCAGTAAACTACGACGATCAATCTGGATTCTGGATTTCGTGTAATATAAATAGTGGAATTTAGATCAATGACAACAAGAGCAGCTGTGTGACGTTCGTCCGCTAAAACCAAAAGTGTAAACACAGAATTTTACACATGCTCCTTATCAATTTTGTTTTTTCACAAACACTTGCTAAAACTTTATAATTATTTCCGGCTTCACATGGCCTGGGTCAGGTCAACTTCGCGAAACACTTGAGAGCGGAGGTAAGTAATTAAACAGTGGATTCACTCATACTACAGGTATGCGCGATGCGATGTCTTTTAGGATATAACACGGTAACATGTCTTATTGTACAAAATGGCCTAACCGACAACGTAAACGTAAATATTTAAAGCGTGATGAAAGTTAGAATATGATTACATTAAGAATTGCCCTTTGACCTTCTCGAATATATACGAAAACTGCCCTTGAAGTTGGGAATCAATGCACCATGCGTACCCACATTCAGAACAAATGCTTCCCTCCCATCATTGTGCCGTGTGCCATGCTACTTAATTCACTTGACCTTCACCTATACCAAACCTTACTTTTTTTGTTAAACTGTCTGTTAATTGATTGTTACATTTGATCTGTTCTAGTGACAATTGAGTTGAAGCGATTATTACGATTCCCTATCTCTGGATCTGGATTCTGGCTTACTTGGTTTGCGTTGGCTGAAAAACGATTCTTAAGAGGGTCATGGCATCCCTACTTTTCCGGTTTGGCACAGTGACGGCTGGTCGATTGTGTCCAGTTTCCAAACAACTGCCTTTGACATTGGCCTTTCGCTCAGTGACAACGTTCCTGAACTACCCCTTCCTGAAGGGACACCAACTGCAGGAAGGGAATGATGGCCATTTGCGTCGATACTATTCGGCTCATACAGATCCTTCAGTAATTCAACAGGAACCAAATGTAATTAGTGACATCAATGATCAAATTCAGTCTGAAAAGCATGGTCGTCTGTTTGCTGTGATTCATATTGTTGGAAGACAATTTAAAATCACCGAGGAAGATGTTATTGCTCTTCGAGGGTACTGGGCACCGGACATCGGGGATCGACTAAGACTTGAAAAGGTTTGACTTATTAAAACAACTTACCAATATAATTGATAGTTAATTTGGTAGTTAATTATTTTATTTGATTATTAGTTAAGCTTTAATTTCTGGACCTCAGGTTATGCTGGTGGGAAGTACTGATTTTACTCTTGTTGGGAAACCTCTTCTACCACGGGATTTAGTTCGAATTGAAGCAACTGTAATTGAGAAAACAATGTCTGAAACTAGAATGCATTTTCGTATGAAACCACGAAGGAAGTACAAGCGTCTTTACTGTAAGTAATAACGATATTTATATGATTAGATACCGTGTGGTCAACTGCTAACTACAACTTTTTGATTTTTCCTTTTTTCCCTCCCTAGAGAAAGAGAGGGGAGAAATTAAAAAAATTGCAGTTGACCACAGAACAATTTTTTTTTGTATTTATTAATCATATCACTAATTAATTAATCTTTTCCTTGTTTTACAGTTTATAGAATCCCTTACACAATGGTCAGAATCAATTTTATTAAGTTTGATGGACTAATTGACGAATTGAAGGACGTTGAAGGATTACGACCTGCAACATTATGGTAGATTTAAGACTTTTATACATTCAGATAAATTAGATAATTAATTGAAAGTATAATAAACCAAAATTATAACTAAAATACCTGGGGCTTCGAGCATCAAACCCCATGCATGGGAGTTTGACCCAGTGACCCCCATGAACATTGTTCTATTACATCCGACTGCCAGAGTACCATTTGTACCTTGTACTCTTTATGTCGGCTGTGTTGAATTATGTTATAATTATGAATTATTATTAGCGTTCACCTTTGACCTTTTGTGACCGTTGTGTGACCTTTGAAGTAAGCGATTTCCAGAATGAGGCTAAGGAGTTTTTATGTAATTCTCTGTGAAGTAAGGTCCCGCGAAACTCAAATCTAATTGGAAAAAGAAAAATAAGTGAGTTTTATCAGTTTTTTCAGAAGTGTTTTAATTTAGTTATTTAGCTGAAGAAACGATTAAGATTACGTGTCACATAAAGCCCAGCTCCAGCTGCTTTATATTTTATCATTAAAAACAAGGAAATCCTGTTATGACGTAAGTAATTATAATTATATAAGTAATCGTAATTATACAGTTCAATTATAATTAATTCAAATTATTCGATTAGTTAATTGTTTTTATTAAAATACATAGTTTGGATATAGTTTTGTTTCGATGATTTTGTTATTATTTTAGCCTCTCCAGGAGAGGCTCTCCTTGGATTAATTTTAACGAATATTTAATTTAACGAAGCCTGTTTTTAAATAATTTGCAGGAGTATTATTGAAGAGAGCGAGTAAATTCGAAGGACCCCTTGTTGATCCTTCTACAACTGCAAAAGTTGACTTAAATCATGGACCCTGTGATTGAAAACGTTGGTGCTACTATTAGAGATGAAAGTATTACTACAGATGAGCAAGTTGGAGAACCAGTGCATAGCACTTGTCAACAGGATGAAGAGGTTCACGAGAACGATTCTAAAATAATTTTTTTTAAAAAAAATAACAGTTTAATTGTTTAACGTTTGCAAGTTTTTGTTTAGAAAAAGAAGAAAGATGTGCACGAAATGGAAAGAAAACTCAAAGCTCTGGAAACCGAGAAATTACATTTATTAAGTTTACTTTCGCAGGCATCAGCAGGTAAGCCTAAGAAATATATTCCTGCGTAACCTAACCTAATCTAACCTAAACCAATCCACTGAGGCTTTTAATTGACCCTGGTTACTAAAAATTAGTAAATGATTAGGGTTTTCATAGCGTGTTTGTGCCATTTCGTCTTTAAGAAGTCAGAATAACCATTGTAGAATCTGGGCACAATTTTGGGTAGTGTGATCTGTGATATTAAAAGAAAATTCATGTTATCTGTTACCCCAACCCCTGAGCCCCCAAATCAATCCTTAGGCGAACTAAACCCGATCAAAATCCGTCTAAGTTTTGTAAAGTTGTCCAGTGATTTTTAACTTTGAAACAACCTGGATAAAACAAAGCAAAAAGTTAAATCTTAGCATTTGCTGACTCAAAGAACGTCAAAGTTAGGACTGCAATATATTAGTGGCGCAATGAGGTACATCGTACGGCAATGAGATATAACGTGTTGAAATTTAATTGAAAGTTTTCTGGATCGTTTAGAATCGCATGGCAAGTCGAGCGGAGTTGACACAGAAGATGCTGTAACCCTTCACCATGGTCAAGGTCACCATCCTGGTTCTATTATGAGCTTGTCAACAGGTTCTGAAGAGTCTGCTGTTGAGGATGAAAAATTTGTAAAAATTAAGCCATGTGAAATGGAAAGTGGGAGTAGCAAGGCTTCTTCACAAAGTGGTAAAGAAAACTTGGAATTGGAGGAACACATTCAGACTTTGAATGAACAATTGGATTCTGTTCGTAAATCATTGAAAGAAAAGGAAGAAGAGTGCAATGGAATTAAATATCAATTAGAAGCAATTTTACTGGAGAAGAATGTGGAATCCCTTTCCATTTCCTCACTCTCATCAGACTTAAAGTCCATCAAAGTTAGTTTAGTTGCCAAGGATGAGCAAATGGATGAAGTGAATCTAGTCTTGGATGACCTCTTGGAACAATTCAAAGCCTACCTTCCAACACCAGAAGAGTTTGAAGGTAAAGGTGAATGGTCCTGGGAGGGAGACTCATTGGAGGCAAAGTTAAACTTACTCAAGGGTCTTCCAGTTCATTTTAAAAGTTTAGAAGAAGATGGTGAAGGGCTGGCTCGTGCCTTGAGTGAAGCACAAATGAATCTGAAAGATTTGGAAGACGGACAAAGTGATATGATTGGTGGCTATCAATTGGCCACTCAAAATTATGAAAAACTTCAAGCTGAATTTGAGGAATACAAATTGCGAGAGCGAGAGAATGGTGACTGTGAAGCGAACCAACTAAAGGAAGAACTTGAAAGATTCAGGGAGGAACTATTGTCAAAAGATGAAGATTTGATGGAAATTCAGTCTCGATGTGATGAATTTGAAGGACTTTTGACTCAGAAGATTCGGGAGCTTGAAATTATGGAGAGTAAATTCACAGAGTTACAAGCGTCAGCAGCAGCAGCGATGGATGAAGCAGAGGCGAAAGTGAAAGTTACAGAGTCGAAAGCTAAGTCAGCAGAAGCAGCGGCAGTATTTATCAAAACTCTGGAACTACAAGCATCGGAATCTGAATCAAGAGCAACAACGGCGGAATCACGAGCGACAGAACTTGAATCTCGAGTAGCTGAACTTGAAGCCAGAGCCAAAGAAGTGGACACGAAAGCAGCAACAGCCGAAATCAGAGTTGTCGAAGCCGAATCTAAGTTGGAGCAATTACAAAGCAGATACGCGGAAGCCAAAAGTGCATTGAAGGAATCCGAAGTAAAAGCGAATCAAGCCGAATCTAGATTAATTGATTCAGAATCCAAATTAGCAGCAGCAGAATCTAGAGTTAAAGAGTGCGAAGTCGCAGTCAAACAAGCCGCAACGTCAGACGGGATTAGTGAATCTACGTTAGCAAAAGCGGAAGCCGTAACAGCTGAAGTCGAAGTGACAGAAAGTAGAGTACTGGAAGTAGGAGCTGGACCAGCGATTTACCCTGCTGGCAATCAGGATAAATCTGTTGAAACGGATTCGACCCAACAAGTGCCATCTCCTTTTGTATCGACTCCTGAGTCCGGCAATATGATGACCCTGCAAGATCGCTGCTTCGAAGAACTTCGTAAAGGAAAACTGGAGCAACAATGTCTTCAACAAGAGTCTGAAAACCTCACGGCCCAAAATTCCGACTTACTCTCCCGGATTTCATTGCTCCAGGCTGAAAATCAAGCAAAAGATAAAGCTATCGAAGAACTCCATCAAGCCAAAGTTCAGTTTCAGCGCCTCCAGCAAGAGTACGACTCACGTCAAGCCCGATATTCGGATTTGCTAATTCAGGTTTCGGCGCAAGAGACACAATTGGAAGAGCATAGCGAAACTTTGGAGGAACTGTATAGTGCTAAACTTGAGTTACAGCGTATCCAGCATGAATACGAAACAATGAACGCCCGAAATTCCGATCTAATGTCCCAGAATTCGGAATTAATCGCTCGTGTGTCCTTACACGAGGCTGAAAATCAAGGACACGAAACCATTGTTGAACGATTCCGGGAAGCTGAAATTGAGCTACAACGCCTTCAAGCAGACTACGATTCTCTAGAAGCCAGAAATTCAGATTTACTCGCAAGAGTTTCATTACACGAGGTAGAGAATCAAGAGAAGGAAACAGTCATCTCACAACTCGAGGACACAAAACTGGAGCTGAAACACCTTGAGCACGAACTCGGTACTCTCAAGAACCAATATTCGGATTTACTTTCAAAAAATTCGGAATTATTCTCTCGTGTAACTTCCCAAGATGCAGAGCTACTCGAAAATAAGGCAATTTTACTTGACTTTGGATACCGCTAAAGTTGAGTTACAACGCCTTCAACATGAGTATGAATCTATGAACGTCCGAAATGCGGAACTGCTCTCCAGGATTTCGTCCCAAGGGGCCCAGTTACAGGAAAAAGAAAAAGCTTTAGAAGAAATTAAATCCGAAATTGAAGAAATTCGTTCATGCGTTGAACAAAAAACAGAAGAAATCAACATGTACAGTTCATTCCAAAAATTTAGAAATTGAGCAACTAATGATTGCTTATCAATCATATGCCGAAGCCAAAGAGAAAATGGAGTCTGATCTTAGTGGAGTAATAATTTCCAAGAATTCAATTATTAGTCAATTAGAAAATGAAATTGAAAATATAAGAGAAGAGCGGGAAGTTATGAAACAAGAACAAGATGAAGTTAATCGAATGGCCCAAGAACAAATTAATTCATTTCAAAACTATCTTACAAATCAAATTTCCACTCATGCGCAGGAAGTGGAGAATCTTCAAGCGGAAATACAAAAACATCGTGCAGAAGTTGAGGCTAATCGAAATAAATTAAAGGTAGGAGAGACACAAATTCAAGAACTGGAAACCCTACTCCAGGAAAACGAAGGCCGAATTCTGGGATTGGTGCACGAGGTCAGTGAGTTACAAAGACAAGTTTCCGCTGCGAATGACCTTAGGACTGGTGAATTGAAAGATGTACGTAGTCGTTCTGAAGGTCAAGAGCGTGAATTAACTCACCTGCGCAGTGAGCACTTGAGATTGATGACCCTGTGGCATGAAACAAAGGACACGGTTCGGGTGGAGTATGAAACGAAATTAAAAGAGGAGGAACTCTTACGTGAATCTGAAATGCTTGTTCTTCATCAACAAATTTCGTCATTAAAACAAGAATTAACGAACCTTGAAGCTCAATTTGCAAAAAGTGAAAGTAATGTCCTTGCCTTGGGTGAAGATAATTCAGGATTGTGCAAGGAGCTTGAAGATTTGAAGTCCGAAAAGGAGGCCCTACAAGGTCAAGTTGAATCCCTCAAAAGTGAACTGGAGGTCACTCGAGTACAAAACATTGAAATGGACAGCGAATCAAAGAGGCAAAGATCCGAGATTGATGCACTAGTTATCCGGGTATCGGAACTAGAGAAAATGATCAGGGAAGCTGAAGAGAAGGTCAAGAAAGCTGAGGCTGAAAGTTTAAAAGGTCAATCCACAATGTCAAATGAATCTATTGAGAAAATTAATTCATTATTGGAAGAAATTGGAGATTTAAGGAACGAGTGCGCTGGAAAAGAACGTAAAATGGAATTACTACAATCTAAGATTACGGAAATTGAAAATTCGGAAATGAAAGCGTTTGAGGAATCCTTTGTTCTAAAAAATTGGATCAAGCAACTTGAATTTGAAAATCAGCGATTTCAGGATGAAATTACAAAACTCCTTAATTCTGCCACTAAAGATCCGAGTGTACATCCAAAAATTGTTAAAATTCAAGAAGAAACGCTACGCCTTATTTATGCACTTGATGAGAGAGACAAGCGATGTGTTCAACTTACTGTGGAAATTACGAGGGTAAAGACAAAATATAGAAATTTGGAAAATTTTTGAAAGATTTGGAAAAGAAAACGTTTGGAAATTTTTTATTTTAGAAAATTTAAAGTTTTAAAATATTCTGCGACAGCTAGCCAATTTTCATACGGATTTGTGGGTTATTTGTTTGATTTGAGCTGTTTGTTTACCTTTATTTTTTTTAGCTTTTAGAAGAACGTGATGAGCTCCAGCTGAAACTGTCGAGTATTCTTAAACATAATTTGGAACTAAGTATGGCCCTAGACGGAACAACTCCATTGAAAGAGGCTCCTATTTATGATAAGAAAGATTTGGAACAGAAATTGGCCCAATTGGAAGACACCAACTTTCGAATGATTATTGACCTCAAGCGAGAACGGGAAACAAGAAAATTAGTTCAAGAAGAATTGCTTTACTCCCAAGCGGCTCGAATGTATCGTGAGAGAGAAATTAAATCACGCCTTGGAGATCCTTTAACCCAAGTATTGTCCAATTCCCCATCAACTACATCATCCGACTCCCGTAAGTCAATCACACCCACCGTGATTCACGAAACGTAAATTACTACAAATGACTAAAAATTACAATTTAGCCCAAAACAATTAGCCTTAACTGAAGTTTAATTTCTAATTAGGTCCATTGTCACCTGACGTTTTGGACCATTCCCCTGGAAGCATTCCAAGTCAATCCAGAAAAGAAAGGTACGGAAAATCAAATCCACACATACAAAAAATTTATTAAAAAAGTCAATTGAAGTTAATTGTTATTTTTATTTCAGCCTGCAAGTAGTGCATATTTAATCTGTCTCTCTTCCCTCACCCTCAAGAATATGAAAGTGCTACATAAACTTAATTATAATTAAGAATTAATTAAAAAAAGTCATTTAAATCGAATTTACGGGCCAGGATAGAAGTGGACTCGAGAGAACATTACGCACGCTGAGAAGCCATCAACAATTTGATGGATGAACGCATTGTTTATTTGCCTTAATTTTAATTAGAAATGAACTAAATTATTTAACAACGTATTTTAAAATTGTATAATTTGGAAACTTCCAGTTTCATTGTTCCAATTGTCAATTATCCCACGTTTACTAGCTACAATTTAGAGCGAATACTTAACTTTAATTTTAATTTTAACGCAAGAAAATTATTCAGAATTGGCCACAATTTTTATATCATTTGTCATTTCGTCCTTTATAAAAGCGAAATATATTGTACTTAATTCAACGGTTTTCAAGGTTTTGGGAGCAGCGTCAATCGGTTGGGGGTGGAGGTCGTTTCATCGACTTCAAGTCGCTCTGCATCAACAGTTTCAAACGGCGGTGCTTCAACGGTTTGACTGTCTTTGAAACGTGTATTTTGAAATTTTACGGTAAGAATGTCTGACAAAAAATAGTTGTAAAATGTTATGTGTTTGTGAACATTAATTTTTTTCATTATAATTTTCAGCCCTTCAAAACCTCATATCTCCTGTCTCCTCAATTGCCAAACTTTTTGGTAAATCGTGAGAATTGTTGCAGATATTTCACATCGGAAACATTTTCACATTGTTTACTTTTTACTTAAAAGCCCTCATGCTCCACATAATGAGGGAAAATAAACAACAATAAGTACTACTATCAGCAATTACCTTCAAAAATTGTGGCGATTTTGTGGCAATTTTTATAATTTTCAATGTTTTATAAAACAGTTTTTTTACAGAAGCCTTCTTTTAAACAAAAAAAACTTGTCCAAAATGTGTCGACAAAATTTAACAATAGAAGCGGAAGTTGATGATGCAAGGATTTGGAAAGCCACTTTGGATTTACAGATCTCGCTTTTTGCAAAACTTTTTTTTGCTAAAGTGCGGCCACTTTCCAGCAATAANAAAAAAACTTTTCCAAAATGTGTCGAAAAAATTTAACAATAGAAGCGGAAGTTGATGATGCAAGGATTTGGAAAGCCACTTTGGATTTACAGATCTCGCTTTTTGCAAAACTTTTTTTTTGCTAAAGTGCGGCCACTTTCCAGCAATAATTTGCATTCCATTCAAGAAATTTTTTGCGCTTGTTAACATGAACATGAAAGCGGAAGAATTTAAATTGAAAAGATGTTCTTTGTGGAGAGGACTTGAATTATTGGTAACCTTCCAGAAGTAACCCTTCGATGAGGGAGGTACTCTGCAAAAAAAAAAATGGACTTTTGGAATCACGAATGAATGAACTCGCCCTCAACATCAACTTCAGTGTGTCAGTGGATCACATACCCTGGTTATGAAAGGTTTGCAAATTTTTTGCAACTTTTTTTTTGCACTTAAGTACCCACCACCAAATGCACCTAAGTACCCTCCTTTCTCTTGTAATTTTTTAGGCGCATGTCGTCTTTTGTTTGCTTTGTTATTGCTTTGGATTTTTCTGCATGGACAATTACAAAATTATTTATGCAATTTTTCAAAATTCCATATCTCTATTCATTTTCATGATTTTTTGCTACATTTTTGTGCATAAATCTTGTGGTAAATGATTGAATGTAACAATTATTTTTATTATTCTTAATGAATTAAGATCTCACAGGGTCTTCGCACCACTGTGGCGCCGCGATTCTGTAACTGCCGTGTCATCAGAACACATTCTGCTTACATTTTGACCCAGTCATGTCAATCTTTAAATTTCAAGCAATTTGAGCCATATAAATATTTTGAGTGAGTCAGTTTAAGCATCAATTCTTTAAGCTCAAGTTTGCAAAATGTATTTGCAAAAGCGTCTCGCGAAAAACTGGGACATAATCCTTCGAAGAGACACGACAAGTTTGGCGCGTGAGGTCATGTCCTTTGACCTTCATATTTATATATCAATTCGACTCGTTTTAGCAAATTCAGCAGGCGCCTTCATCCAATTTCAATACTCAAAGGAATGCACTCGATTCTTTATTGATTAATTGCAAACTAGATTGCTAAAACACAGTCCCAGCGCAACGGTTGTAGCGATTATGTCATCCGTTTGGAACGGAGACGTCAAAGGTCATAACCCCTACAAAAGTTGTCCAGGTCAAGGGGAACAACCATGCTTTTGTAGTGATCACTTTGATGTTTTAGGTTATATTGAGTTATGATTTGATCAAACGCTTGAGCATTTTGCTATCCTATGAGGAAGACGCTAAAAATTAGTATTAGGTTGGGTTAGTTATGGTTGAGTAGTGTTATTGGAGTACGGGTTAACGAATTTGGGTTATTATTTTTATGGTAATTAGGTTTAGGTTAGGGTTAGGGTTAGGTTAGCTTGAAATTCTTGATTAGTTTGTTGTATGAAATATATTTTTGTTTAGTAATTTTAAGATTTCCTTCATCCATATAGTGTTAGTGATCTTTAATAGGTTATTCCGTGGGAAAAAATCGGCACAATTTTGTTTGTGTAATTGAAGAAGAGCTGTGCTTCGAGAGACTTCGAGGAAGCAAAAAAAAATGACTCCCTTTTCGAAGAGCCTGTTTTTGAACAATCAAAAAATCTTTTTTTTTTGTTTAAAATTGAGAACAAAAGAAAGTGTATCGTTTGAGATTCCTTGGGAAGTCGATTTTTATTGTGACGACGAAAGTTAAGAAAATTGAGTCTCAATTACTCCTTTTAGAATTCAAAACCCATGAGAATCAAAGTTTCAATAAGGTCATAGAATATAAAAGGAAAAATCAAGGTCAAAGGTCAAAAGACAATTTAGTCCAGGAGTAGTGTTGGATCTCAGGGTAGAGAAGGTACGTGTTTAGAAATTTATTCTCATAAATACCGGAAGCATTATTTCAATCCTTCTCACCACCACTAAAATCCAACCCTCATCCAAATTTCTTCTAATCTAAAACATAAAAGGTTCCTCCTTATGTCTTAAACTATTCAATCGTGACCCTCACAAGGTCAAAGGTCAATTGATGTTATACATCAAACAAGCGGTATTATACTTCAAACAAAATCAGGGTGGTCCCTTCAAGCGACTCTCGCTACAAACCTAATCAGTAAGCACAAAAATTTCAGTGATTTGTCCCTCCGCAGCGACAAATCTGCCCCAAGTCAACCACCGATTTCAATTTTCCGCGTAAATATACAATAATAGTTGCTTTGATTTTCGATTTTGAAACACGGCAAATCTGAAGATCGGACGACAGAAAAATCTCGGGATGAGATAGTCAACATGAAAAAAATCTCAATCACACAAACCTAAATATCAACAAATATCGGCCAAATCTCAACTCCACTATACAAACATTGGCAAATTTTTATTAAAAAAATCTGAGATTTTTCAACCGGTTGATTGGCAAAGGTACCTACCTGGAGCACTCGTACGAAAAATCTCAGGATGACTCGGGCATCTCCGGATTTGTCGTACCTAGTCATGCCGAATTTGCAGCTGTTAACGCTCATTCCAAATTTTCTTTGGCAACTTGAAGCATTTTGCCAAAACTTTCCCGAGGGTTAACCTAGGGGTCAACTAAGTCAAGATTTTTTGTGCTCCAATTCTAAATTTAAAAAAAAAATAGCGGTATCTTTTAAATTTGTTGTGTTCCATTGTTGCTGTAAAGTCGTGTTTGATGATGATGAAAGTTAAGATTTGGATGATTTTTTTTTCTAAAAGTAATGTTGAAGACCTTGAAGTGCCTTGAAGGGCCTTTTTAAGAATGAGGTTGAGTAAGGGTGAATAAAATGAAGATGAGACTTTGAAACTGGTTTTGTAGATGATCGTAATCATCCAGAATCTTCTACTTTTTTTTTAATGAATGGATAATTGTAATTAGTTAAGAAAGAAGGAATTCCGGATTTCAAACATTTCCCCCTTTTCTTAAAGGCCTCCCCCAGGCCATTTTCAGCTTTTTATGAATGAACCGCTCTTTTTCAAAATTTTAAGAATGAAAAGAAGGGTCCTCTTTCTCAATGACCCCTTCAGAATTTTTTTTTTTTTTCCAGAAGTGAACGTTCCTACCAACAACATGCTAAGGCACTTTACTAGCAAGCACTAATTTATAACCATGGCTTAAAGGCGGGAAGGAACTTAAGGGCTTCTGCTCCTCCTGCATTCCTCGCGCGCGGCCTACAGGATCAGGTCAAAAGGTCACCACTAAACGTCTTGAGCTTCTTGATCAGGTTCAAATTGTAGGATGGAGTAGGTGATGTGAGAAATCACTTCAGCTGCCACCCTTCAATTATCTTTACTCTAACCGGAGGGCTCAGGCTCAGTCAGGGTCTGGAGTGATGAGGTCAGAGGTCAAGTTCAGGAAGCCCGTTTTTGTCAGTGACCGGAATACCCGGGTCAGTGTCAGGGATACCCATGTACCCATGATTTCTACATCAATCTGCTTGAAGGACAAACTATCACCCAGGTGAAGTCTGTACGGGAATTTTGTGACAGTGCTTGGCCTTGAAGTTACGAGTCCTTGACCTCGGGGAAGGTTAATTTCGGCTAGGGGTGAGAAAGTCAAAGGTCAAATGGCTTAAATCTTGTGATTGAACCACATTTGCGGTAGAATTTGGAGTTAATTGAAGTTAAATGATCTTGAATTTGGAAATTGTTTGTGGTCGTCATGGCAATTGTGGCCTTACAATGTTAAAAGGGTATAAGGTGTTACCATGGTAATTGAAGTACCCTTAAGTTAACACCTACCTTCACTAATCAATCATCTCAGGTTCCCTTGAAGGACAAAAATCCTTTAATTTTTTCAACAATGACCCTTTACATTTCGCAGAAGGCAGGTCCTTTAAGGGTTCCTAAATGTTTGAACATGAAAGGACGTCGCCACCGCAAGGTGGACCCCGCCACCATTCAAAAAAATTTTCAAACAAGACGGACATACTCAATAATGTCAAATCACGGTGAACAAAAACTTGTTCAACTACAAAAAAAAAAGTGACCAAACTTTTAAGAAAACGAAAGAAAACTTTTGAAAAATGTGACACACACAATAAGGGCCACATTTCATTTGAAATTGAAGCTGATCAAGACGGCCCTTGAAGTCCCTCCCTCAATTTTGAAATGATCGTCTCACAAATTGACTCTCCATTTTACAAAACTTTGTTCCAAATTGTGCGGAATCTTATTATATAAAATGTTTAGAAAAATTGTACAGGCGCGTTGATTATGAAAAGGGCCCTTGCGTTTTTAGGGTCCTTAAGCCGTTATGGTATTTTACAGGGTAAGAAGGTATTTTGATGATTATGACAAGACAAAAATTCTTGTGCTCACTCAGAAGCCCCATAAAACAATTTCAAACAATATTTCTTTTTTAAAAAAAACGGCGCACAACAAAGTGTCTTAGAACCAAAGCTTAATGGAGGATAACGACTACCCGGAGTGAAAAGAATTTGTGACAGAAGTCTCAACTTCTTCAAATTATGTTGTTTCACAACATAACTTTTTGAAAACAATTTTTAAAAAGTTTTAA
>JABASL010000678.1:0-14806 GCA_019775825.1 Neanura muscorum | reverse complement strand
AAAGATTTTTCATAATCATGACGTAACTCAAGGCCAACCCAACGGTTCATGTCACCTTGGTTCACCATTCTAAGGTCACGTTCGACGATTTCCACGGGTTTAACTGACTTGACCTATGTCGTAAATTCGTTAACACAATGAACAAAGTTACAAATTAAAATTTTAAAACTAATAAAACTAAATTAGAATTAACAAGTGTAAATTAAATTAAGTTAGATTTGAATGTACAAACATTTTATTCTTGCAGCCATTTACCTTCCCTGTTCCTAGTGAGCCCAACGAAAAGTTAGGATAAAATGCTTTTACAATTAGGAATTCACGGTGCTTAATTAGCGGTTAACTTAAGTTAATTTGCTTGCCGTGTAATTAAATATTTTACAAATTAATGATACCCTTCCTTGTGGTTGGAATTGACTGGGGATCGTAGAAAATATTTTCTGGATCGTACTTTCTCTTTACTTGAATAAGAGGATTCAAATTTTTTCCGTAGTACCGTTCAAGATAATCCGTTAACTCACCATCAATATAATTTTGGTAACTTTCTTCCTGTCGAAGAATATTTGCCCCGAAATGAAGCAAAGTCCGGAGCCAAAGATCCGCAACTTCGCTTTCCACCACCGTGGGATTCGAAGCCCTAAAACTTGCTACAACCAAAAAGAGCGTTCCTTCTCTGTGAACGAACGCTGTTTCATTTGCTCGAAAATTATTAATTGCAAGTCCATAACCTTCAAACCATACATTGATTGATCTTGGTCTTTTTTTAAGTAAATCATAAAAAATAAGAACATTTGATGCCGAAATCTTATTTTTAACATAAAAAGACTTCCGTTGTACGTGGACTGGTTCCACAGAGTCACGGGTAATATTATCAAAATATTTTGGATCTTTAAATTCAGTTTTAACTTTCTGTGAGAGATCCAGCCCTAAGTCTCTTGCTTCGTAAGCAAGATAATTTGGAAACGGCAGAAGTAATTTGGAAACGTTTTGTGTTTCAGGAAACATTTTTCTAAATTTTTCGAATACGGCTTCCTTCCCAGAGGGAACGACAATTCGTAACAAGATCTCATCTCCTTCGATATCAATTTCAGTCGAACCTTGTTTCAATGGCTTGGTCGTGTATTCTTGCCACGCGGAAAAAACTGATGGAAACAATTCCAAAGGATAGAAACAAAAGCCAACAAAAACATTTGGTGGGGCTGGAAAAACACGAAAGTAGAATTTGGTTACAATCCCAAAGGATATAGCACCACCCCCACGGAGAGCCCAAAATAGGTCACTGTTTTCCGTGGCACTGGCCGTCAGGAGGGTTCCATTAGCTATGACGATATTAACTTTTAGAATATGGTCCACTGTAAGGCCATAAGTCTGGCCAAAATTTCCGTTGCCACCACCCAGAGCCACACCTGAAATCCCGGTTGTTGGACAATATCCGGAGGGTAAAAACACTGCAGCATCCTTCCAAAGGTTGTATAACAGTGGTCCAATCAGGATGCCAGGTTCCACGGTGGCAGTTAACTTGTGAATGGAAACGCTTTCCATATTACGGAAATCCACGATTACGGATTTTGAATCACCAAACGAATATTTTTCAAAGGAATGTCCACCACTCTTGGGCACGAGCCGAATGTTCCAAACCCGACTGCACTTGACTGCTGCCACAACATCGTTTTCCGATCGAACTAAAATGTATGCCAGAGGTTCAATTTGTGGTAACCTGCGCTGCCATTGGTAGTTTAAATGATTGTACTCATTTGAATTGCTTCTGCGTACAAGGCTTCTGGAATTTGTTCCCTGCCTCATAAGACATGAAGCAAAATTGATATAACGTGAAGTCAGAGAACCTTGAGGTTCAACTTTTGCACTAACTACAACCCAACTCCAAAGTAGGACAAATATCCGCCATTTTCGAAGAACCTCCATTACACAATGCACTGTGNAAAATTGATATAACGTGAAGTCAGAGAACCTTGAGGTTCAACTTTTGCACTAACTACAACCCAACTCCAAAGTAGGACAAATATCCGCCATTTTCGAAGAACCTCCATTACACAATGCACTGTGGCTACTGTCCACACTGCTTCAAAAAAGTTGCAATACAGGCTCTGGCGAGAATCCTAGACTCTAACTTTGAAATTAAATTATTAGGCAATTAATTCGTTAACAATACCTTGGATTCAGGGGTCGTTAAATGACGTGCCGTTTTAAACTAATGTTCTTAGCGGCATAATTAAACGCTGAATGCAAGATTTAAACCGGAAGAAAATTCTATTCTAAGGTAAGAGCTGTGGAAAACTAGAATTCAAGACTGCAACTTATAACCTAATTTATCAGTCTTTACAAATGTCTGAACTCCTTCAATTGTAAAATTGGGATGTCAACCAAACAAGTACCGTAATCGTGACACTAATTTATTTAAACCTAATTCAATTGTTAACCTCTTGAGTTATTATTTTTAAAAGTAGATTGTAGAATTAATTAGCTGCGGCCTAACTACTAATATGACTGAAATAAAACGTTATGATATTAAATGACGATATTAGATGAGCTCAAATTATGCAGTAGATTTTAATTAGTGTAATTAAGTAAAAATGCGCAAAAGTTAATTAGTACATTACCTATGGAGACTACAGGTGTTGAAGAATTTTGAAATTAATGCTAAGAATACTTTTCCAGCTTGTGAGCATCTTAAGATTTCTTTGGCTTGATACCTAATGCAGCCAAGATGGTGAGAACAGTCTTGGCCAAGTAACGCTGCAGAATACGACGATGAAGGAGTCCTGGAACAAGCGCCAGGAAGAGAATTGCTAGATAAGCTAAAAATAAATTGTTGACAGCATTTCCAATCCATGCAAGGAAGAGAAGGGCAACAACTACACAGGAAGTGTACTAGAAAATTAAGAAATAGGCATAAGAATTAAACGGTATTAAAAATACGTAAATTACTTGAACCATGAAAGATCCTTGATTTACCATGTTTGGCTTCTCTCTCTTCCAATCGTTGAGACTGACATTAAAGTTCCAGACTTGAACACTGTAGTATGCAATACGATTAATAAAAATTGTGAATTTGCGCTCCTTCTCCGGTGTCCAATCATCTAATTTTGTGACTGATTTTGAAAGAAGGGGTAGCAAGAAGTCAGTTGCGGTCAGAATAAGTCCAATACTAGAAATTGCAGTAAGGACTGATGGATCCAAGTACCATAACAGTCTAAAATGAATAAAGCACAAACGATTACGATATACGTCAGTTATCCTTTCTGCCGTAGGTAAAATACTAAAGCCCGACGTCGGAAAGCAAGCGTTAAGGTCAACGTTTGCTTTACGACCTTGCTAAAGCCAAATCAATCAGTGTACTCACCCAAAGAATGCTGTAACAACTGACGAGAGTACAATCGGGTAAACATCTTCCTTCCAGGTAAAAATGTCCAGAAGAACTGGACATACCTCTCGACATGGGACTAGCTTCTCTCGTAGTAATTCCTCGTTCTAGATCCAGAAAGCATTTTACCATGTGTACTTACAATTAACATTAATTAACTGTACAATTAACTGATTATTTTGTTTCAGTATTTCAGCGATTTTCCACTCATATAACCGTGGTATTTCAGCGATTTTAGTTAGCGTTAACCAATAGATGTCGCCGATTTCGAGCAAATTTTTTCTTATTTGCATAAACTGATCCGTTTTTTTTAAATTCTTACCACTAAGATTTCCATTCGTTGTCTCATTCAGTTCATTAATTGATACTTTCTACTACCAGAACATATTCCGTTAATTGTTGCACTAGTTAAACTGTTCACCGGCTGGGAATTTAATTGTTTGTGTTTCACAATTAATTTGAGTTTACTGGGTCACCTTGATTGACCTCAACTGACCTCGAGACTAAAAACAAAAATCAGGTGTGAATATTTTTCCAAGTGAAATTTGAATTTGGCGCTGTTGATTCAAATGTTTCGAACAGGACCCCACAGGTGACGTAATTTTGAATTCTTAAAAACAGCGTCAATCTAAATTCTGTTCTAATTTTTTCGAAAAATTCCCTTAAAAATCTTTTCTAAATCGTTTTTAATTTGAATTGAATTTTTTTTTCTAATTAATATTAATAACAATTTATTAATCATAATTTTAGGCAACTCTACTCATCTGCCAGCGTTCAATTAATTTAAAAATCCATTTTCCAAAGCTTATTTTTAATTTCGTTTGCTTTTCCGTTGGATTTTGTTTAATTTCTTATGTTATTTAATTTATGTTAATTTTTTAACTTTTTTTAGGCTCCAAATGAATGTATATCGACAAATTCACATTGGAATAATTAAGTATAAAACTATACCTTCAAATCTTAAAGGAAAATCTAAGGGCTCCCAGGAATGGCTTACACGCCACTTGAATGATCCATTTGTCAAAAAAGCACAAGAACTTAACTACAGGTTTGGGAATTATCACATTGCTACATCACTTAAGGCTCTTGGAAAGTTTACAATTAATTGATAAATTTTATCCAATTTTGCCGAAAATCAAGTCAAATGAGCTTTAACTTAAAATAATTAACATAATTAAGTGTTGAAGTTCTCCGTTTTCAATTTTTAGGGCTAGAAGTGCCTTCAAACTGATTGAAATCGATGATCGTTTTAAAATACTCAAGAAGGGTATGAAAGTTCATCGAGTGTGGGGCAGCTCCTGGAGCATGGTCACAAATTGTTGTGGACAGAATTAATAGCGATGGTAGAGGTAAAGTAACCCATTAGATGACGAGTTATTAATATTCAATTCTGCCACCGCAGTTTACTACCCTGTGGTCAACTGCTAACTGCCAATTTTTTGATTTTCCCTCTTCTCTTTCACATGAAAAAGAGAGGGGAAGTAGAAGAGGAAAAATTGGCAGTTAGCAAATGACCATACGGTATAACTTTTGTTCTAGATCCCTCTGCTCCCAAGGGCAAAGTAATTGGGATTGATTTGTTACCAATCCAACCACTTCCAGGAGCCGTGTTCTTATCAAACTCAGATTTTACCAAACCGGAAGTACAAAACATCATAAGAAAGGAATTACTCAAGGAAAATGCGAAAGAAAACAATGAGAATTTGACCTTTAACGTGGAGCTTGACACGAATAGCGTTCACTCACCAATTGTTGATCTTATTCTCTCTGATATGGCACCAAATGCTTCGGGAATTTCAGACTTTGATCAAGTCAATCTCTGCAAATTAGTGGAGTCCTGCCTTGTATTTGCTCTGGAACAGGCTCGTCCAAGAAGTAAATTTGTTGCTAAAGTTTACCAAGGTTCAGAATTAGAAAAGCTTGAACTTCGTTTGAAAAGTCATTATAAGGTGGTACACAGAGTCAAGCCAAAAAGTAGCAGAGAGAATTCAGCTGAACTTTATTTAGTTGCATTAGGATTAAATAGATAAATACAATTTTCAGATTTATAAATAATTTTTAGTAGGAAAAACTGACTAAAATAATTAAATAATTTGAGATCTTATAAAACTGACCAATAAGGTGGAAGTCAAATCAGCCTGAATTCGAATTTAAATAATAATTTTGTACATGTCCAATATTTTGACTTTCGGTATGCATTTCCAGCGATTTGCTTCAAGTACAAGTTTCCAACAAATGCCTTAAATGCAAACTCAACGCTGCTAATGCAACAGTTGAATAATGAACGGAGCATTTAACTGAATCGTAATCAATTGAAATGTCGGATCGTTTTTGTCTCCTCAAATCTTCATTCTTTGTTCCTGGATCTTCATCATGTTCCCAGAAGCAAGCCATGTTATCATTCAGTTCCTGTTGCCAAAATAGCAATTTATACATCCAGCTTGGCCGAAGAAAGTCCTGGATTCCTGCTACGCCGCACACGACAACTACGCGTAATATAAAAATTTTTTTTAAAAATTTTAAAACTTTCTTCAAGTTAATTCGAAGTTCTGCTGTGACTCGATCTTGTTTCTCACTCTGTTCTGAAAAAAGATCTTGAAATCTAGGCGGAAAGTCTTCACGCTCAAGTTCAATGGCTTCCGAATAAACGTCTGCACACATTGTCCAAAGGCGTTTTCTCCATGCTTCGGGGGATTTTGTTGGAGTGAAAGCAGGCTTTCCCATGCATACCTAGAGAGAAAAAAAATCGACAAAAAATGGACATTTTGTTAAATATTAAACGTTAAATAATTTCAATATTCTATAATGGAAACGTAGTTTTTTTTTAATCAAAATGTAATTTTCTTTACCTGGTCTGCAATGTGATGGAAGATAACCTGATGAGTGAGTGAATATTTTGAATCGGGTTTTCCTAAAAAGAAATCCCCACAACTTTCTGAAATTCTACATCCTTCGAATAGCTCTCCAATGCAGGCGTCTGATACATATTCGTTCAGAACTTCTGTGAAATTTGTGATACTCTTAAAACGAATTGGAGACGGCTCGACGGTCGACCCAAAACGCTTCCAGTATCCAATTTTTGGAGTATTCCACAGTAATTCTGAAGTTATCCAAGGAAGCGTAATGTCTGTAAAAATAAAAAATAAAAAAATTAACCGCAAGGTCACAGGTGCAATTCTGAAGTTATCCAAGGAAGCGTCATGTCTGTAAAAATTATTTTTATAAAAAAAAAAATTGAAAGAACCGCAAGGTCACATATGGAATTCTGAAGCTATCCAGTGAGGTGAGACGCCAAGCAGGGTATAACACGCAGGTGCCAAAGAAGTGTCGCAAGGTCGCAGGATTAAAGCGATTTGCAAAATTTTGTGTCAAAACTTACTTTTTGAATGTTCATCCGTTCCTTCTTTTCTAATTCGCTCCACAATGCCTCGCGAAATGCTTTTGGCAGTATAAAGCAACTTTTTTAGGATATTTGAAACCTTTTTAGGAAGATTTTGATTCGAGTCCAGGACAAGCTCAATTTGACCTAAAAATTAGACCTATTATAATCACTCCTTAGAAATCAAAATTGTGGATTATAAAGGATCTCTTACGCTCCATGATAGTCGTCCCTACCCCAGCATCTTGAACCAGTGTGTTGATATTTTCCGTGAAGAAATTAAGTCCATTAGAGAGAGCTCTTGTGATCAAAATGAAATCTCTGTCTCGATATCCACAATTTGAAGAGAAAGTTGGGAAAAGTTGGTGTCCACTACTTGCAATTGTGTTCTGAACGGTGAAAACAAGCACAAAAATGGCCGCAATAGCTTCCAGGGTTCTCATTTTCAGATGTAGGTTCTATGTGTACTTCAAGTGAACTAAGGAATGAAACCAGCTAAAATGGAGTCTAAAATTCAAAAACTGTTTTCCATTGAGGGATAAAAGAGGAGGCGGATAAGCTAAACTACTCACAGTCAAGCTAACAAATACAAATAGAAAGGGATTTAAATCCAATTCAGTTTAGCTCACCAGCTCAATCGTAGAACTCCAATTAAATTATTTTTTTCAAAGGATACCGATACAAAATTCAAGGAATGAAATTGAGTTACTTTGAATTCAAAGCATTACTACAATGTAAACATGAACTCGAAATCATGTCCTGTAAGTGACACTATTCGCTAGAAAAATTCATTTAATACTCTCAGGAATACTTGTACCAAATCCTTCGTCTCTCCTTTCGAGAAATGTAATTTGTTACGCCAAAATCCACTTAAAATTTCATCTTTCTCGTGAGCCATCTTAAGAATCTCGATTCGCATTTGAGTGAGCTTGAACCTCAATTAGCTTTTTTCCAACAACAGTTACGTTTATCATTTCAAATTCCTGTCACTTTTGCAAAACATTTAATGGCATTTTTGACAAAAAAAAATCAAAGTAATTGTATCGGTATGGCCGCTGTTGTGCTTCTGTCAGTTGCAAATCGCATCCCGTTAATACAAAACTGGTGAGCAATATTTCAGCAAAATGAATCAAAGGATTTCGATCAATCCAAGTCAACATTTTGAATAACCTGGGCCATAGACTCCTGGAATTCTCCGAAGACATGACAGGACTCCACACACTCCACATGACATCTCCAGCTATCAGCTGGGGATTCACGGCGCGGATTTATTCCAGCATTTGACTCGAGCGTCGACCCATAAGCTCAAGATGCTCCTGCATGTGTTCAACTGGCTCCGAATATTCTCCATTTCCGTTTTAATTTTCCGTTCAAAAACCTCACGGAGCCCCATTTTTAGAGGCGCCTAGAGCAATTCTGAAATTATCCAGGAAGGCGTGTCCGTGTCAAGTACAAAAAGAGTAAAAACAGGTCGCAGAATTGCATGAAAACGGCATTATCATTAGCCTCGTGAGTCGTGAAATGGTTTTAGCTGCATCCCACCAAGTTTTCCAGAATATTTGATTCTCAGGAAGATCGAGATTCGAGTCCACGACGATCCTAATTTTCACCTCATTTAGTTTTATTTCAACATGAAGTCTACATTTATCACTTCAAATTCCTCCTGCAAAACATTCATGGCGCTGCTGGCTTTTTAAAGAAAAATATAATAGAAAACTTTTGCCAAAAATCTAAGCTATGTAGTATGGCCGCTCTTTTGTTTCCCGTAGGTTATTACTCTCTGTCACAAATCACATGCCTTAACGTTCATACTAACTGATGAGCAGTATTTCAATTTCAACAAAGTGAATCCAAACATTTCAATATAAATCCAAATCAACCTTCTTTTGAATCACCTGATGCCTGGAGCTGTAGAATTCCAGTACTCGTGGAGGCAATTGTAGGTGGAGTTTCATGGTATTAGAATTAGTCAACCCTTCGACCCACTAGTTGATCTTCCTGCGCTTGTTCAGTAGGATCTGCTCCATTTCGATTTTCATGTGGATGGCTTTGTTGCTCCTCGTGTGATGTTCCATTTAATGTGAACGGAACTGTCCCAATCTGAGGGAAAATGTATCTTCCTATGGTAGTACTAGGAACTTCAATATCAGATGGGAGGGAAAATGTAGATGAATCTGAATCATCACTATCATTGTCGTCATCGTCTTCAAAATCTTCAAATTGAGCTAATGGAGCCACTGCTGGGAATATAACACCTCGCCTGATCCCTTCTGCATGATGTATTCCATTATGTCGTCGACGGGGCCGTTCGCGGTCTTCATTATCTTCACCACCATCACGATCCGCTGGAGGAGCCCAGAATACATTAATTTCAACTTGGAGATTAACATCGAGGGCAAGGAAGGCGACTGTGATGAGCAGAGGTAGTCGAATCTTGGATGACCAGGCGAGTCGGAATAAACTCATAATCAACTGTCTGTAAACATAATTCATCGATAATTTCATAAAGAATCCATAATTAACTTGTACAACAGTGTATACACTAACTTGAATGGTCCATTCAGATCGTAAGGAATGATTTTTCTGTGGTGACCACCAAGAACCATGGGAAGTACAATCGGAGCCCAAATTCCGAAAGGAAACATCACGTTCAGGTTGTTCTAAAAAGATAGAGCATTAAAAATTCTAGTTACCGAAATCAATTTACATTTAGAGACCATATGGTAAGTGATGTGGTGTAAGGAAGAGTAAGAGAATAAGTCTGGAATTATGCTGAAAAATAATATCGCACTCAAGGTCACGTCTGAGTTGACCTTGAACTCCTTTCTGTAAACTCCACACCTACTTCTAAAAAGTCCCTCCTTGAGAAACAGACAAAATCAGCCTAAATCACTCATTAATTGGAAGTTTTCGTTAATTCGTTGAATAGCAAACCGGAAATGGATGTACAATTTACAAACCGTCGGATTCTTGTGACTGGAGCTGGACAAGGTATGATCGTTATGATTGATTAATGTATCGACAAACTATTGCCGAAACCGGCCGACCCGTGAAGTGTAATTTCATAGCACCTTAATTAGGGTTACCACCTGACCAGGTCAGGTGGGCCAGGAAGGTCAGGTCAGGCTGATCTTCTGTTTGTAAAATTGGCATATTTTGCTTACCTTTGACCTTGGTTTACAAAATCGCTGTGAAATGTTCGTATATAGCTGAAACACTAGCAACTAGAATATGAAAGTAGGAACTGAAAGTATGGGTGAACAATTAACGATTATTTTAATTAACCATTCCAGTAATCGGATAAATATACAAAAAAAGATCAAAATATTACAGCTGACTACTTCTTAGTTTTTTGACAATTATGATTAATTGAATCCAGGAATTGGGCGGGAACTTGCAAAGGTATTAGCCACGCGAACCCAAGCGACAATCTTCGCCTTATCACAATCGGCTTCAAATTTGGAATCGCTGAAACACGAATGTCCAAATCTAAATACAATTTGTGTTGACCTTCGAGACTGGGATGCAACAAGGGCTGCAGTTGAAGGTATTCTACCAATTGATGGCCTTGTAAACAATGCGGGAGTTGCTCAGTTGGCTCCATTTCTGGACATCAAGCCGTCGGAAGTTGATGCGTAAGCCCACATTTCCGAAATCCTTACCTAAGGTCACGGAATCGCTGTAATCGGTCACAATTTCTCATTTTCTAGGACTTTTGAGGTCAATGTCAAGGCAGTAATTAATGTGAGTCAAGTTGTTGCTCGGAGTATAAAGAATTCTGGAAAAGGTGGAACAATAGTCAACATATCGTCGCAGGTTACTTTAAAAACTGAATTATAACTCGATTGTTTGACAAAACTCGAGCGATTGATTAATCGCTCAAACGCTTCTCTTTCAATGTTTTCCAGGCTTCTCAAGCAGCGCTTCAGGACCACACTGTTTATTGTGCTAGTAAAGGAGCATTGGATATGATAACGAAAGTCATGGCCCTCGAACTAGGTCCTTTCAATATTCGGTATGAAACAGTCACCACTGTGCAAATCGCTAAATGATTTTATTAACTAGGTGCTTACAACTGGATAAATTGTAATTTCAATCCCATTAGGGTGAATGCCGTAAATCCCACGGTCGTTCTAACGGAAATGGGGAAAATTGGATGGTCCGCTCCAGAAAAAGGTGGACCAATGAAAGCTAAAATTCCTTTAGGAAAATTTGCAGGTACGACAAACATTTTTATTAATTTGCAATTAACGGTTCATTTAAATTTTGAATCAATGGGGACTAACGTATTGGTTTCATTAAATAGAAGTTGAAGACGTTATTCATCCTGTCTTATTTCTTCTAAGCGATAAATCAGACATGATTAATGGTGTTACGCTTCCAGTGGACGGTGGATTTTTGGCATGCTGATTATTGAACGATCATAATTGAAGGATCAATTTGTTCGACTTATGGCCCGATTTCATAGGACAACAAACCATGACCTAATCACTGGAAGTTTATTGGAAAAATGTTCCTTTTTCATTTGATTGAAATCAATTTTAATAAAATTGAATCAGAATACCAATTCAGAACCCAGCGTCCACCTACATTTTGTAATTTACCCCAGAGGCAATAAATCTCGTACCACTTTGTGACCAACCCTGACCAGGTCCAGCCAAATCTCGTTTGCGACGTTTCCGGAGGTAGACGCCTTGGTGTCCAGCGACAACCAGTGCTGGAAGAGCCAACGAAAATATTGGAATGAACAGTGTCAGGAGAAGAAGGCCAATGGGCAGGTAGAAGAATACAAGCGTTGGTGGACCAATGTGAATTCCTCGGTGAGCCAGTCCAGAGACAACAATGAACCCAATTACTGTTATTCCAAGCGCACCCACGGATAGAAACTCAATTGCAAACTGTCCACTGGTAAGTTGACTCAGAAGGCTAAGTACGTCCACTGTTGTGTTCACGTGGAACTTTCTGTCCTAAAATTGCGAATGTACATATTATAGTTATTACACAAAACAAATAAGTTAACCCTAAAAGTTTTAGGGTTAGGGTTACAGGCTAAAACCGTAACATTTACCCCTAGTCTAGACCTAGACCCACCTTTGGCACTTCAGGTACCGTTTGGTATCCAGGATTTTCTAAACTCCAGACCGTTGACACTTCATTCTCGGAACCCGTCACCTTTGACACTTCACTCACAAAAAGGTTAAATGTCAATACAATTTGCAACAAGGTCAAAATTTTTAACGAGTTGCATTGCATTTTAACTGTAGTTTGTCATAACTGTAGAAAAATACAGCGTATCAACGATCGAAGATCTGATTTGAATTCTAAAAAAAAACGTTATCACGAAAAATTATTTTAAAAAAAACGGTGTTGCCACCCGGCCACCCCTCGGTACAAACTGAAGTAAGGACTCCAACTTGGTACTAATTACTTAAACGCCAATTACTAAATTAAGTAGGACGCGTTTACTGTTTTGAAGCTATAAGCATACATAGTGAACCGAATTAATGAGAAAATGCAGAAAGCTTCCTTATTCTAATTTGACCGACACCGATTATGAGCCGATGCACAAGAAGTCTTAAACCAATTTCACACTGAACTGAGCGAGCAAGTGCTTGGAAATGACCCATGACCTCTAAAAAACCTACAAGGAATAAAAAGTTCAAAGTATTTACAATTCGTAATAATCAAGTAAACTGGGCGTCTTATTTCTTGAATCATAAGTTTGTGGAATACATAAAGCCATGTATAGTAATGGAACTAATGAATCAAGAATTTAAATTCAAGAGAACGCTAGTAAAAACTTAAGCCAATCCAGCGATATCTTCTTGGACTTTCTTCCAGTCTGAGAGTGGACCATGATTTGGGAGATATTTAACATTGCATCCATCATTACGTAGAGAACCATCGGCCTTCATACGTTCATAATCAGCACGCTCCCACTTGGTGAATCCCCACTTCTTTGAGACGAAGATCTAAAAAAATAGAAAACATCATTTAGAACAAACGTACAAAATGGAAAATAATGAAGTGTTAAGGGTGAGTATTTTTGTGGAAGATTATGTTGAAACTTAAAATGAAATTGATAATTACCTTCTGACGACCTGGGAACTTGAACTTGGCACGACGAAGAGCCTCGATGACCGCAGCCTTGTGTTTGTCCAATGACCTCACACTCATGATTGGCTGCCCAATGCTGACACGAGCAACTGTTCCGAGTGGCTTTCCGAAAGCTCCTCTCATTCCAGTTTGGAGCCTATCAGCTCCAGCACATGACAACATCTTATTAATTCGAATGACATGGAAGGGATGAAGTCTCATCCGAATGTGGAATTGATCCTTTCCGCAGAACTTGACCAAATACTTGTTACAGCAAATACGTCCTGCTTCAAGGGCTTCAGATGATAGCTGTTCGTATTCATCTGACACCAAGTGGACACACAGTGGAAAGTCATCAACTCCTGCCTTCTTCTTTCCCAAGTCGAAGATCCGAATCTTTGGATCTGGGACACCACGACAGAATCGTGATTTTGGGTAAGGTTTATTCTTACAATAACGATAACTGCAAAACAAGAAGCAAGAGAGGTTATTTAGACAAGTATTTTACTGTACAATTTTGAAAGCCAACTAAATTACCTAAACTACGCCATAATCAATTCAACTGTATGACACTTGAAGTTCACTTTTATACTGATTGAGCAAAATAAAAGGCGACAAGGTAACTTCACTTTTTGCACAACGCTTTTGACCCAGATTCATTAAAAATTAGAATAAGAGCCGAGGGTAGTGCATTTGGAATGTTAACTAATCAGGTATGACCTGCCACTTTCACGTTTAAGTTATACGGTATAAGTTATACCGTCTAACGCTAAATATACATCAGCATACCGGTTCCATCCTTGAAATTAGGACTATTGACTATCTCGAAACTTCAAACTCACACACAACTAAATTAAACGATCCATCTTTGTACTCTTGCTGAACGAAAGTACTGAAAACGACTTTGAGAAACTGAATACCGATGATAGTAAACCAATGAAACCGAAATGCTGACCTGACGCCGGTGCCTCGCTGCGGGGCACCGGCTTCTAGCTCATGTGTTAAGCTGGTGGTGGACAACGTTACCGTAAAGTTTCGGTGCTCATTACCATATGTTCGTTAACTTTACGTTACACTCTATTTTACATGGAAAAATCCTGTACCTGCTTGAATTCGCGAAACGTTACAAAAACGACAAGAATAAAATTTGCGATGAACTTACCATCTGGCCGGTCGGCGACCCATTTTGGATGTTAATCAACTTGTACCAGCTGGAAGAGAGAGTGTAATCAATCAATTGCAGTTTTAATTGTCTATAAATCGTTAATTAATTAATTTTAGTAAGAGTATGGACCTTACCAGAATTAGTCTACGGGACTGAAAGAGCAGCAAGGTAATTTTACAAGCAAATGGAGACGTGGAGCATGCAGCAAATTACACAAGATTCATGTCTCAAAATTAACTTCCAAAAATAGGCAAAGGGGATTTCGAAACTAGGGACTTTAAATTGACGCGCTATTTTCTGCCTTTTTCCCCATACATTAAAGTCACCTCCCATAGATGGGTAATAAATAAATAAAAATATATTTATTAAATTATAAAAATTATAAAAAATATAATTAATAAAATTATTATTATAATTATAAAAATTTATTAAATAAAAATATAAACGATTTTGAAAAATTGATAAAGTTTTTAAAACTGTGACGGTCAGTATTTGTGAGTCTTCGGAATTACTTTCCAATATTTCTAAATTAATTAATTTAAAGATACTTTTTACTTAATCAAAATAGTTACTTAATCGTTTAACCCTAGTTAGTACCAAGCGGAGGCCTTTTCCTCTCGAGGTCATTCTACGTAGAATTTGACCCACTTAATTGATTGCAAAATGCACCAAACTCCATGGATTCTTCTTCCAAGGGGTTTCCAATCTTTTAAAAAAAAATTCGAACGTTTTCGTTCAAAAATGGCGTCGCTAAACGTTTTCAAAATTTAAAAAAACGCTCAGAACC
>JABASL010000677.1:0-14814 GCA_019775825.1 Neanura muscorum | reverse complement strand
TTTTTTTTTAATTCCTGGAACTAGACATAAGATCACTTACCTGAATTTTGATTCTGAATTATGATATTTGCATCAGAAATCTTTATAGATATTCCTTTTATTCTTAAATTGTGAATCAGTTAGCTCAAATATCCCATAATTTAGTAATTATAAATTTCAACATAAGGTAATATACCTTCGTGCAATGGTCAACATGACGCGTCAATTGCAATTTGTAAAATTACATGGCGGCGGTGCTAAACAAAAATGCACAGCAACAGCATGCAAGCTAAAATACTTAAACAACAACAATGATCATTTCTCCTCGTAAATTTCGTGGAAATTTAATTGTTTTTGTCTTGCGGTTCAAGCAATACCAATCAATACAAAGCTCACTCAGGACTCCATCAGATATTAACAACGATACTTCTGGAATCATTACTTATAAATCAAATTAGTGAAATGACCTTAGAGAATTCAGAAGAAATGAACTTTTTGCGAGATACGTTGGTAGTATTGCACAATAATAATCGCTCATAACTTATATCAGAGACAACTTTAGTTAGCAGTGAAGAGGATCATTGGTAAATAACAAGAGAATATGTTTAAAATTGATTATGGGAAGCTCAGAAATAAGGAAAGAAGTGGGAATTACCACCTCGAATGCCATTGTGTGCAAATTGCTTGACCTTGGAGGATTCTGTCTAATGAAGTGAGGGTTGCATTATGCCGAAGGATAATTGGTCATGCGGTTAAAAACAAACGCTTCTAAAATTGACCAATTTCTTGTCCATTGAATTTAAACTACTGTGCTAAGGAAGCATGTCCTCCGCTCGTCTTGTCGTCATTTCATCGCGTCAGTACCTCTATTCGGACTCTAATTATTTGAATCACGCCAAGTTTCTATCCTGATGATAATACACCCATGCGAACACTTCAGAATACGGTGATTTGGCGAGATGTAAAGATTTATTACATTGTCATTTTAAATTACAAAACTCGGCGTGTTTTTAAGTCTGAAACCGATGAAAATCAAAGGAATAATGTTACAAGGCCAGTAAGATTATAAAAGCCGAAGTATACAAGGAAGATGTGGGCCGTTGAGAACTTTAATGTTGAAGATTTGTCTATATCTGATTTGCGTGAGTTAATTTTCGAATATACACGTAATGAGCATGTAGAAGTGTAGCTAATATCCTGTAATTTCGTGGTCATCATAAATAACAACAGGTTGAATTAATAATTTATGATAGTTTGAACGCCTTTTTGAATAATATTAAACCATTCCAAAATGTACTCATTACATACCCTGGATTCTTCCTTTCGAAATTATCCCAACACCGTTCAATTCTTTTTTTTTTTATTATAACCGCAAAAATATCTTATTTAAAAGGGCCAATGCCATACGCATGTTCTAATTTTATATTTTTATAATTGGCAATGAAATTAAAGTTTGTACTACTTTAAGATTTCAAACATAATTCTCAGTATCCCAGTTAACACGAGTTGGCGAACGCGCCGTTAAGTGGATAACGAAATAAATGAAAATGTTAAATTTAGTGCTAGCTCTATCTATATTCACAAAAAAATTAATGTGACCATTGGTAAAACACGTAATTGTAAGAAGTATACTAGTTGTAGGTATTAGTTCAGCTACAACACGCGACATTGTTGAGATTAGCCAAAATATAATGATGCCAACGGACAGAATTTCAGAAAACATTCGTAACGATATTTCGAGGATGGATAATTTGAACAGAGAATAAAATATGATCAAAATCAAATTCTCTGTGGAAAAAATATACCCAAAATATTTTCTAAAAACTTCAGAATTTTGATTAAAATTTTTCAAAACATTAAAAACTCCTTTTCATCGTTCAGTTATGTTATGTTCTAGTTCAAATAATGTCAAACAACTTTATGACGGGGTCATCGGATTTATTAAAACCTCGAAAAAAGTTTCTTGTAAGAAACCGGGGCATGCTCATCAGGAAATCAGGGATGAACGCCCCACCGCCCCACCCAGAACAATAAACTATGCGTATTCGAGTAATAAGGCGGCGTCCGTCCTTACAAACAGTTGTTTTAGCCCAAATTCCAATCCCACATAAATGAATAATGTACACCATTGGATTGAATTTTACAGCAGCGTAAACACTTCAATAACTACAAACGGTTTTTACAAATATGCCAATCCTCAAATTTAAACAACTGTTACACTAACACTTTCCCTGCTCATTAGGAGCAGTCATGCGATTTGTCCGCACTCCTTACAGTTCATATCTATTAAGTAATTTAAAAAAAAAGTCTCTTCAGCGCCGTTTGAAATTCTGAAATTTCTTTTCGTAATTTAACAAAAAGTCTCTTAAACGCCGTCTGAAATTCTGAATTTTCTTTCCGTCAACTATTTTTGGAAGTACATATAGTACAATAAATCTCCACAAACAAATATGCTAATACTTTCAGGTCATTTCACAGTTTGGTTAAGGTTAAAAAGCCACAATGTTATCGAAAATATAATGGAACATGCAGGAGAATCAAAGCTTACAGTCGGTTAAACACTGACCACTTAAACTGGCATGAAACCGCCTGCAAATTAGGTTAAATTATGAATAAGCCTGTGTTCGCTTTAAAAAATTTCATTTTAAAAAAAATTTTGTTTCTGAATTAATTCTCCATGCGTACACTGGTATAAAAAGTAGACTTCTGATGGTGGTTTGGGTCGGTTTAGCTTTCTCCTTCGGGCACAGTAATATGGGAACATTATTTTCATTTAAATCGGCGTCTACTTATAAGATTTGCCAATTTAAGTAATTTCGTTTCGTTAAAATTTTTGAACGAAATAAAAACTTCATTAAATTCTAAGTTGGAGATTCACCAGCCAAATAAGTATAGCTGACGTTGATAGTGCGAGTAAAGTGAGCTAAAGCACCAAAAGCCATCAGAAGGCCAGGCATGAATTATTGGAGCTATAAGAAAGGCGTGACGCTGACGAGTTAGTTGACAGGTTATTTAAGGCAGTTTAGTTATAGAAAGCCATTCACATATAGGAAGATTTACAATTTCATGCATGCCTGCCTACAAAAATTTCTCATTCCAATCATTTTGAAAAGTTTTAAATCTCACTCAAAGTCGATACTTGGTCTTCATAAGTGGAATACAATGCTACAAGTTCCTTTAAAGTAATATTACGGGAAGAAGATCCCGTCTCACACGTTTCAACCAATATTAGCTGTCACATTCCAGTTTTTTTTTGTTTTTACTTGTGCTATTTATAATGTTGCTTCCGTGTCTTGAACCTAATGTCATCAACATGTGAATAAACGGAGTAATTTCTTCCGTTTTGAAAATACGGTCTTTCAACTTCAGGTTAAATAATCTGGAATTACGATTCCATACAACACGTACTGTGGCTTTGTCTATGGCTGAATAAGTTTTTTTATAATACTAACAAATAACAACACAAACTTTAGTTCTCCGAAAATTCAGATGGAATAAACCATTATCAGCGGCGTAGAACGGACGCAAACCGGACTTAATCATTGACCCATTTAATACTATAACTAAGGTTGGGACCCCTCAACTGCAGTAAAAACTATATTCCGGTCAATTTATAAGACGACCAGAAAAAAATCATCTCAATTCAGAGAAGTTTTTGCATGAATGATTTTTTCGATTGCAATGCAAGGAAAAAGTTCGACCTTGACGTGTGTCATCTGGTTTTAAGTTACATCCGTCAAAATGGATTCCAGATTTGATTTATGCACGTCGGCTGATCAGGAATCTGCCAAAAACCAATTGAAGTCCGTTTTGTGGTTTAGGGAAGAGTTACTTAAAAAAACCGGAAGAAATTTTGCCGTAAGAAATTCTGTAAAAATTATTAATAACATGCTGATGTTATTTAAAATTTAGCAAAACGGCTATAAAGTATTTGCTATAATTTAGAGCCATGGGCTGCCGAATATACCAATTCTGAGACTTTGAAAATCGGAGATTTGATTTTGGAAAAATTTGTTCCGATGCTTTGGCTTTGTATTATTAATTTCGTGTTCATTTGAAAGTTAGAGTTTTAGACTATTGAGTTTCCAACATTCTAACAATAAGTTAACTTGGCTCTAAGACTTTAAAATATTAACTTGGTAAAGTTAAGAATGTAAAGAATGATCGTCTAACCTAAACATAAGTAAGTCAGTTCAAATTTAGTGATTTGGATTTCTTTATTTTTCACGAAACCCTACATCATGACATGAGCAGAATGAATTCCTTAAGTGTTTAGGAACTTTTGTAATTTTCAAAGTAACCTTTCAGCAAGGAAGGACGCAATTACTCTAGCGGAATTGTCACCTTTTAAAAGTTGAAGATCCGAATGTCATTGGTGGACGAAGATTACCATCCTTTAAATGTTTGTAAAAAAGTAGGTTAATGCCCACATCCATTATACCTAAGATGTTAATTATTTTTTATGGATAAAGCGAATGATACGATTTTAAGCGGCCTAAACTGTGAAAGGTTAACTCCTATCCTATAGGATTTTACAATTCCTCCCACGAATTTTTGTCAAATAATTTTGACTAAACGTTTTTGGCTGCTAATAAGGAAATATCTTTTAGTAATTCGTGTAAAAAAGCAAAATTCAGGTTATACCTCCGCTTTCAGAAATGATTTTCTCCCAGTTTTTCCAAATGACAAATAATTTAGTCCATTAAAAAGTTGTTTATAATCGCAAGCAGATAAACCTTACAGTTGAAATCTGGAAAAACTACGCACATCAGATACAAAGCAAATGCCCTATGCTTAGGGGCCGGGCGTCCATACCTGCCGTTTAACGGTACTTGATATACAGGGAGTCAAATAAGTGCTGACATCCTTTGTAACTCCACAACCGAATACACTAGATCAACATTGACAGCCGGTTCGTCCAAGCCCGGTTAAAATAAACTCCGTTTAAGGGCCAACTACTCCCATATTTAAAGTTAATTATCTTGATGGTGGGTCTATAGGGATAAGTGATACATCATTTTTCATGTATTCCTCCACCGCTTAATCTCTGGTTAAAATTTAACACTCCAATTTTTTCCAGTTAAAAATCCTAACCTCGGGTCAAATTTTAAACCTGAGTTTATGACTAACTGGCCATGGCAGAACCCGGCTTTGAATGTCTCATTTTTACCATCATCTCAACGTGGATCTCTGGGATAAATTTCAGAAAGATCCGATAGCAAATTCGCAAGTTATTCAGATTTTAGAAAAAAGGAGATTCGCAAAGAGCAAGAAAACATAAAGAGAAAACGAGATTGCTCATGCCTTTTTTAGTTTCCTTTTTTTTTTTTATTTTTTTTTTTGTTTTACACATTTCCATCTTTTCCTGTGCAGTCGCTTTTTATTACTTAAATCTAAATCAATTGCGCAATGCGCATGCGCGGTCGTAGCTTTCTGGAATTTATTCCAGAGATCAACATTAAGATCATGGTTAAAATGGGACATTGCATATTGGCCTAGGTCATTCGGTTGTAGACTTACATAGGTTGTCATTACTTATTTGGCACCCTATACTTCACTGCTCACGGGCAAATCATTCGACATTTCGATTCATTTTCTCGGAGAACTAAATACATGATGATTATTATCGGAATGAACGCTTTTAGGTATTAATTTTTTGTATCCTTACTTGAGTTTTACATGTAGTTAGTGTATCGTAGTGTTTTTAATTGTTGAAATGTGTTTAAATCACAAGAGCCAAACTACCTCCATTGTTGTTTTGTTGGGGTTAGTAGTCCCCAGCATAACTTTCACCCACAGTGAGATGAGAGATCCCTTAGGAAGATATGGGATTTACTACAGGTCGTAATCTCCAATTAGACAAATTGGAAAACAAAGAGAATACTTGAAGGGTCAATGAAAAAGATAAGTGACGAGACACCGTTTATGGCTATTATTGAAGATCGTCTATCAGTCGAAAGGAAATCAACTCTTATGAACCTTACAAAGGAAAAATCATTTGAAGGAGAATTTCATAGAGATACACCTCTTCACCTAGTTCTACTTTATTCCCAATTAACTGAAATCTATTTTCAATCAAATAAAAATTCAATTCAATTCATCTAATCAAGCGCTTTTAACAATTCTCTTCGAATGGTTTCAACCCACTCTGGAAAAACAAGTTTTGCATTACTCGATCCGCACTATAAGTTTAAACTGGCGCACTGTCGTAGTTTACTCAACCCTTTTCTCTAGATGATTTCTGATTCTGATGGAGTTTTGGGGTTAACCCACAGTTCCATACAAAATGAACTTTCATTCTGAAGATTTCATTTTTGTTTTGAAACTTTTTTTTTTATTTTAGGGGGCCACAAGGGTGGTGCCAAAGTAGTTTAGGGTAGGGCTAGGGGTACAGAAATTGAAAAAAAAATCCCAATTAGTTACGCTAATAATTTTTCTTTCTTTATTTTTTCAATTGATACTGGAAAATCGTTGTATTTGTATGTGGAAAAGGAGATCTACTCCATTCGTGCGTGCTCAAACGGTTAAAAGATTTGTGGAGTAAATATTTCTCAGACAGAATTTGCGTGAAATGTATCAGAGTATGCGTAATTTAACAAGCGCTTGTTTTTAATACAGAAAGGACGACAATTTAAAGAATTATCGAGCATGAAAATCTAACAATCGAGGTAGTGAATTAATTACTCATTAATGCTATTCTAAATGAGGTGACTAACATTTTGCATTACCTGAGTATTAGAAATTCGGAGACCACCGCCCTTCCCTAAGTTTCTGGAAACTTATCTTGAATTAAACTACTAAATTGATACACTTTTTCAAGTCATTCCTTTGAATCAGAGGCAGGCGCAAACTAAACAATCACGAATCAGGCAAAATTTTAATGGCGCATGAGAGACATGAACTTTTAACGAATCCTTCCATGCTTAAGAGCAAGTAAAGACTGACTGAAACTGAACGAATGCCATTTGTACAAATACAATCTTGCACCAAATGCAACTTCTGCAGATGTAGGTGGGTCCTTTTCTTTATTCACATAAATACTTCATTGTTCCATCGCAAACCAGCAGGAAGGTAGTCCCAAATAAGTTGGAAGGGGTTCCAAAAATTTATAAAATTCGTTATACAACTCATCTAAATGGCAAACCAACCGAGAACGATTTACTCAATCTAAAACTGAAATTAGCAAACTATTGTTAAACGAGAAGAACATTCAATCAAATTCTACAAGAAGATTGAACAGTTTCAGTAAGCTATAAAAGAATCTAAATACGACACGACTCCGAAACCAGAGTAAATCATTGTCTATAAGGGTTGTATGCTCGATTTATACATTTGCGTAAAATAGGCTCTTTTTATAGCTATCACAAGAATTAAATGCACAGTGCGTCCCAACGTTTCTATAAAAGTGAATATTGAAAATTATTATTTAGAAGTGTTCTTTTGACTAAAGAAAAGCAACTTTCACTACTTCCGGTCAGTCGTGAGAATCTTTATAAGCATTATAAGTGGCCTTTCCAGGACGCGGGATGCCGTAGTAGCCAGACAATAAAGACGGATGCCTTGACAGCACCTAGCGGCCGAGCCTTGGATTTATGAAAATATGGCAGAGATACCCGCAATACTGGCTTCAAACACAGGCCAGAATTCTCGGAATCCAACGTTGACGTAAGACGTTGTCTCGCGGCAACGTTTGCTTTACGACCTTGACAGAATCGATTGTTACAAATGCATTTACAGGAGTTCAATCATTACGGTCGTACCAAAACTAGCTGGTCGCTATTTCGCTACCTGTCGCAATATTAATTTCAGTTTAACTTCTTCCGAGTTTAATTTCTTAGAAATTGGCCCTTCTAGCTTAGAATTTGCCCCCAATTAGCAAATAATTAAGTGGCAAGCGGTGTACATAGTTGCAAAACTTTCCACACCTTTCATTCTGATGCCCATTTTTTGTTAGAAATCGAAAAAAAAATTAAGGAAAGCATAAAAGTTTGTGGTTTAAACCTTTCAAGTCATTTTCTAATTTCAAAAGTTGTCGAACGCCTTTTCTTTTCTTAAACTAAACTTGCGTAAAACGGAATATTTGCAATATGCATTTAAATCATGTGCCACCTGCTTAATAGGTAATTGGCGACAAATTCTGAGTAAATTAACCTCAAAACTAGTTAAAATAACGTAACCTAGGGACGGCTAGACCTGGTTTTATACGACCCAATCATTAACATAAATGATTTATTAAGTTCATTTATCTGCTAATTTATTTAGTACTGTTTCGATGTGATTTTAAGGAACGTAAAGCTAATCTATAAGAATTTTCGAATATTTTCGTGGATTATTGAGAGGTTAAAGAGTTATTTCAGTAGAATAGAATTAGTCCACGTTATACTCGCTAGCGTTAAAGTTGTAGGCCGACGTTAAACTGAAGGTTAACATAATTTGTGCTCATCAGATTTCACGAATCAATTTCTACTTAAATAAGAAGCACCTTTCGGCTATCCCCAAGCGCTGATATTCATATTGTATACCTGGAGTATTTATTTTGTAAGAGAGAAGCAAAAGGAATTGCAAAATTGTCTTATTCCAGTAGGCATTAATTTAAACTTACATTTAATTTTTATGCATTTTGAAAACAATGTACTTTCAATGTCATTCTGGTAAAGTGCTTGGACAGAAACATTTTTTCTTTCGATATTTTCTAAAAAAAACTTAAGTCCGTACGTCAAATATTTTGAACACTTTGAAATGGGAGTGAGTCTATCCGAGTCTATGATACCGTTCATAAACTCCAACTGGATTTTTTCCCTGGTAATATCGATTTGGGCCAGTGGTTAACAGCGTCGTCGCATGTCCGATACCCAAACTTCTCTCAAATCCCGGTAAATTTAGGTTGTTGTAATATGGATCAGGGTTTGATAAGCCTCGTCCATCGTGGTGACGCTGAGGATGTTGGTGGTGATGTTGGTGCTGAAGAATCGCTTGATCCGTGTGAGCAATCACGTCATTTGGAAGTCCATTGTAACCAAGACCTTGTGAAGTATCAGTTCGGTGCTTGACCTTCAAATCTTTTACAACATTTCCATAGGCATCATATCCCGAGGGATGCCGAGAAGGCGCGTTCAAGGAACTTCGGTAAGGGAGGTGAGGGTATGGGTTAATCTCTTGGTGCTGATGACCTAGGTGTCAAAATAAAGTTTACTCCAGCATTAATATTAGTATTAAATTTCCTGACAAATAAAAGTACCTTGGAGGACATCGTATTCTTGTAGCGATCCTTGATACGTATTATGCCCAAATCCTTGCTGAGGATGGTGATTTCCTCCAAGTCCAGCAGGAATCAAAGAGGCTTTCGCATGACCACTCCCCAACGAATCTTTGTTAACCAAAGCGTGTTCATTATGCTGATATCCAGGAGGCGGACGAACTGGTCCAGCTAGCTTAACTCCGGCGATATGCTCTGGAATAAGACCATTCCCCATGTACACAACACCCCCATAACCATAAGGACTGAATGGTTGCTGTATACCAACACTGCCCGGAATCCCACTCAAGGCATTTTGGGTGATTTGTGTTTTTTGAATTTGGGCGAAATGGTTTTCCATTAGTTGAGTTTGCCCCGCATGGTGGACGCCAGAGACATGTTGCCCGTGGCCAATAGGATGGGCTTGATGATTTCCAGTACCTCCGTAAACAACGCCACGGTAATTCTCTCCAGGACCTTGAACATTAAATCTTTCAACTCCCTGATGCCCAACGTGCTGACCATGGGACAGGATTTGGCCTTGATGTCCTTGATGTAGCGCTGTTTGAGTCTGACCTGTTACAACGACGATTCAAATTTAAAACTGAATTACTCCGCAATTGTGAAGACTAGAAATACAGAAAGAATCTAATTTGTGATTAATTGATAGGACCGGACCTTGGACAAATAAATTGGGCTGCCTTCCGAAAGCAGAATAATCTCCACTTGCTAGAGGAGCATCGTAGATGATACCATTCGACGTAGCATAACCGATCGGTACTGTTGAAGAAGTTCCCAGTTTTTCGTCCGAACTAGCGGTTCCTAGTATTTCATTTTCCACTTTCACAACTTTCTTTTCCGAATTTGAAGTTTCCAGACTAACATTGGATGTTATATTGTCTTTTGGAGAATCTGTTAAGGGTTCCTTCCCTGGATCGGACTCGACAGGAATAGATGTCCCAAATTGAACGTAAATAAACAGGACGCTAAATAAAGCTTGCTTCCACTGTAAATTCAATGAAATATTTGTAGAACGAATAATTATATTGATACAAAGGAGTATCTAAAATAAACTGTTTTTAAAATCGTTGTATTGAGGAGTTCTTAATTAATGGTGGAAATGACTGTTTTTTCCTGATGGGAATTCTAAGCCATAAGTACTCCCAAAATTACTAGTTAATTAACTTAATTTCTGACAAAAAGATTTGAGCAATTCTTTCAAATTCTTCAGGAGTTTGATACCTGTGGAGAAAGTGGAGTTCTTGTAGGAGATCTCTCAACAATAACCACTTTAAATGACAAATAAATTCACTCACCATTTTCGTCGACTTAGAGCTGTGCTTCTTTGTCTCTGCACAACTGCTACAAAATGATATTTTGTTGTAGTTGCAGTTATTTTTTCTAGATGAAATGTGCTCAACCCTAGAATGTATGTAGTACTGTGATAATCAAAGCGTAATTGTCTTTTATTTATAGGCATAATTCCAGACAATACTTTTACTGACTTTTGTCGATTTTAAATGGCAAATCTTATCTCATCTCAAGGATAGGAAAGTAGTATCCACAAAAGTTAATTTTTACTCCAAAGTCAATTATATCTTAAGATTTAATGCTAGATTTCAACACTAGAAGTGTATATTTCTAGGAAGTAAGGTATCTTCCCATTGTTCAACTCTTCCTGAGTACTGAAAATCTTCGCATGGTAGTCCAACCGGAGAAGGTTAATATGTACGAATTTCTCATCCTGTTGAAACGTGTAGGTTAGTAGAATTTTATAATTCTTGGCTTGAAAGAAAACAATGCTTTTGCAAACATCCTGCTTGAATTGAAGTTGATGCGCTGATGATTCTTCCGAAGGTTTCCTTCTTCAAAACAAATTAGCATTCTGCATTGACTAATTTCAGTTGATGGTTTATAACTCTCCTCGTACCACATATATTTATATTCATTATAATTACTTGATTCAAACCGTAGCTAATTAGTAGCTTGTAAATCATAATCATGAAAAATAGATATTTATCGTCCTCGCACTTAGAAGATTCCCAAATCCTATTTGATTTGGGCCTATTTCATAATCCACACCAGGCAACACCAAGGACATCCTCGTCAGTAATAATGTATCTCATTAATATGGAGGGTAGCGTTGGATTGCTCCTGCTTATTTAACTCAATGGTGCTGAGAAAAAGTGTTGCAAATTGTTGAATTTTGAAAATTATTTGGGATTGGGTTGCTTTCTTTGGGAAATTTTATCTACGACATTCTGGGGAATCGAACATTGAAAACATATTCGCTTGGTCAGGAAGCTATAAACGAACACACAAAAATTTAGCATCCACTTAGGACTTGGAGCATTTCGGCATAACAGTAGTCGTAAGTCATAACTTGGTTATAAATTATTCCCAAACAAGCTCGTTCTAAAACGGGATTAAAATTGCTTCAAGGTCCGAAACGTTTCGCTGAATATTTTTTGAAAGTATTTTTTTTTTTCCAAATAAAGCCAATTCGACACAAAATTTTGTCCATACCCCAGCGAGTTTCACTTTCATTTTTTATGCAATAATTATCATTCGCTTCACGCACACATATTCAATATTAAAATTGCTTACTACCCACAAAAATTAACCCATAGCATACGTCTAGGCGACCCATTTTTCTAAAATCCAACCTTTTTGGGCCGCCGGACGTATGCTTTGAGTTAATTTTTGGGCGTAGTAAGCAATTTTAAGTCCGTTTTAGAACGGGCTTGTTTGGGATAAATTATAATGTGACAGATCCACCAAAAGCCTATTTAGAATAAAATCTTACAACACTATCATGGATTCTCCATTCCTCGTGTGTATCCTCACAGATTTGAAATTGGCCCCGGACTTCCAGAGCTAAAAGGCAATTTAATTAACTAAGCAAGTGAACCTTTTGACCCACCGGAAGGATTGAGGTAAAAACGCCTTGGTAAAAGTTATTCCACTCTTTTCCCAGTTTTTCATGGAGATAAAATCAAGTAAATTTTAACTAGTACATTAGTAGATCAAAACGAAATCCTAACTACAAACGCTCAGATCATGCGCAAACGATGATAATCGAAAACAGATTCAAAAAATATTCATAGCGGTTCTGGATATACCGTATATTCCCCAATAGAAGCCCCCGGCGTCAATTCGCATTTTTCTTGTATTTCACCAGATGTGTGTTTAGATAGTGAGACCAGCGCGCTGGTCTCACTGGCAACCGCGCACTACATCCTAATTTTTCTTGGGGAAAAAATAGCGTAACATGACCCATTTAAGAGCTCCACGATATCAGGAGAAATACTGTTTAGGTGTACCTTTAATAAATAGTCTTTAATAACGAGTTGTTTAACAAGAACGGCAACCCAATTAATTAAACCCACATACCCGTTGGTCGCTAGAAATTAATTATTATTAAGTATATAATGGAAAAAACAAGCGACGAATCGTAAATTCACAATAATTATTATGCACAGAACGTTGAGTCCTCCTAAGAGTTTCATTATTATAATCAATTCCTTAAATTAAATAAATATTTGAAATATTTCAACAACAAAGTATGTAGTTCCGGAGCGTTAATACCGTTCCGGAACTATTGAGTATTCATAATTTCTTGAAGGGTAAGCATTTTTGTGGTTTCGCACTTTCGACGTTGCATGAAGATCTGCATTAAAGCTTCGGGGTAATGACTTTTTTGGTATTTTTTTTTTATCTAAGCTCAGTTAGCTCAGTAGCTAAACACTAAAGTATGTATGGCATAAAATGCTAAGTAAAGACGCGTATAGGGTTAACAAAATATTGGTACTGAATAATTTAAGGATCAGGAGCCAAAATCAAAATAAGGTACATGTTCGCATAACGCTGGTTAGCAGTGACAATAATGGCAAGTGCTTAAAATTTTCTTGGCGTTTCCAACATTGCTAAGAACATTAACCGTATTCCATTACAATAATTCGGGTTTCAAATAAGTCACCGTAGTTTCGGGTGGGCTCGCAGCGTCAATACATAAGAGGTACAGATACTCCACCTAACATAATTGTTTGCTTCCTATGTGCCAAAACTCAGCTAAAAACAAAGAATAAACGGATCGAATATTAAGTATTGCAGCCGTAAACGTCATTCACACAGTTAACAGCGAAAGACAAACATTAGTTAAGAGGCTATCTTTTGTGGGCACTTTAAATTTCAAGTGCAATGTGCAATGGTGCAAATTTTTCTGAAATTGTTACTAACGTGGTGGTGATGGTCCACTGTTGTCTTCTAAGTCAGAATTGTCTAATTCTATGATAACTATAAGACAAGGAAATAACAAGACACATAGTTTGTCCGCATACCAGGATTAATACTTCTAGTTGTGGTAAGTAATCGATCCGTTAAGTACTCTGAGATGAAGTCTTTTGTGCTTTCTGAAGTATTTCCTGGAATTTTTGTTGGGCTTTGCCAATAATGCACTGCGAAGTAGCGTGGGTATACGAGCGCCGCTGACCGTCAGAAAGTCCATCTCGCGTTTTCAGAGGTAAGTGAAGCGCTAATGGATCCCTCAGACGTCGCAAATCGTTTTCAATACCCGAAATTTTTGTTCTGAGTTCATTATATTTTCCAACGTCCAATCCGATCTTTCTTGCTTTTTTGTGAAACGTAATTAAATATTGCCTGTCACGGACTTCTGGCAAGACATAGTCCTTTGAAAAAAAGTGCGCTTATCGTTAGATGTCCCCGAACAATTGTCAAGTAAAAAGATATTGTTTACCTGTTTCGTAACAACAAAATATGCATAGGCGAGCATGGCAGTACCATAGGTCACGAAATAAGTAACAGGTTCCATAATGTCCCACGAATACTCCCACCAAGTGAGCCGTGCCAAAATTCCAAATTGGACTGACATGAGACCTAGACCCACCCCTGTCAAAAAGGACCAGAACGTCGTGCAATGAAATAAACGTACGGTTGATTTTACGAAAATTATTTCAGCTTTACGAATCAACCTTCCTTTCTTACATGTGAGAGTATTTGTCTTTTTCAGCGATAGGTTAGAGAGCTCTACCTTCTTCTCCTCCAGTGGTCCCAGTTCCATTCGAAGTAATTCTAGTTCCGACATCATTTCCCTCTCTCGACGCAACTGGTGCTCGTCGACGTTTAGGGCAGCATACAACTGACCAACTAGATTTCGTACGGAAGATAGGCGCTCCAGCTCCTCCTAACAAAAACAACAGGATGCATATCATATTTTGTTAGAATCCGCACTAAACCCTTCACCTTGCAGTATTGAAAAAATAAAACACTAAAAAATATTGAGTAGGAAAAACACCCCAAATCGACTTTCATTTAGCACCACTGACGACGAGTTTAGAAATCTTTTCTATTTCGTTAAATCCAGGGTGAATAAAGTAAATGGCTGCTCTATTGCAAGGTAACTAAAGCAAACTTTGTGCACCCTGCTTTCATTAGGTAGTCTCATAACGATTTTTCTCTGTGTTTCTCAGCGGCGGACGATAAGGGTACTTGTTTATTGAAAAGTTTGTTTATCACCTTGTTTGTTTTTAAACAAACATGCTTCTTGAAATATTTCCCAGTTTTCTTGTCGTTATTCTTCG
>JABASL010000676.1:0-14817 GCA_019775825.1 Neanura muscorum | reverse complement strand
ATACTTAACCAACCAAATCGTGTTAAACGATTCGTCTAAACAAATTATTTTCAGGAACGTGCCAGTTATTTGAAGCAGCGCTACGAATGCGAGGTAAAATATTTGGTTGGAATGCGCAAGACACTGTATCATCTTTCCAAACGTATTGACGGAATGATCTGTGAAACTTCGCTGGCAGTTTCACGCGCAGAAGCAGCAGAAATCGAGTAACACAATTAACTAAATCTCTAAATCTTTAACTTAAAACTGTTAACTGAATTAATTATAGTTTTCGTTGTTTTGATACAAGTTTGATTGAATTTTTTTTTAGATACATGCGACAAAAGAAGGAATATATGTTGGCTGAACGTCGATTTGAACTTGGGTATTCCCCTAGTCGTGAAATGCAGGATCGCTGGAATCGCAAATTTTGGCAAGAGGACATGCTTTGCCGCTCAAAATCAAGAAGTCCAGGATTTTTGGTCAACAAGCCACGACCAACTGGGGCTGGAGTTGTAATGGAACGCTTTCGTCCTAAATTCAAATGTCGCGACAAATATGAAAAAAATTCTGATATTCCTTTCTGTAATTTACCAACATTCGGAAGCTGTTGTCCAAAGTTTCCGTACAAGCCTAAACACCGAAAGTTGTCGTGCATCAAACCAGTTCTACCACCCCTAAAAACTGGACTTCGAGTCTGTCACCCATCAACTCAAATGCTTAAGCTAAAAATCTGAACGAAAAAGTACCGAAAACATCAAGGTAATTAATAGGTTTTAAACTGAAGAATTAAAAACTAGAAGTTAACTAGTTAACTAAAATGCAAGTCAAATTCTTTCTGAATTTAATCGACTATTTTCACTAATGTTTCGAACGGTAATTGAAAGGATTCGGAATAATTTACAACTTAGATTAAATGCTAACCTTTGCTTCGTAAAATCAGTTTAGTAGGATCGAATAGCTGGTGGGACATTGGGACATTCACTTTCGTTAAGTGTGTGATCAATTACAGGTCGATAGGTTAACTTGACATCACCTGTGGAAGGATTGACCCAGGAGAGTGTATGTTTACGCCAGTGTTGATCCATTGGCTTCGGCTTCTGTCCAGCCACGGGCTTTGAATAATCAATTTCATCTACACGATCCCTGTAGGAAAAGAATATTTTAGCACATTGGATTCAGAATTTGCCCGCAAATAAGTGCGGGCAAAGAATGCAAAATTAGCGAGAGAATTAGGCTTTACTTAAAATCTTCTCGAGCATGTGCTCCTCTTGACTCCTTCCTGGATTCCGCTCCTACCATTGTTGAAACGGCATTGATCATGAGGTTTTGAAGTTCCAGAGCTTCCACCAAATCAGAATTCCAAATCATTCCACGATCAAACAGCTAGAAATGTAAATCAGATCAAAATTCTTGGATGAGTCCTAAAATACCGAAACGTATTTATTACGATTTTAGAAATAAGGTTGATACCTTGAGGTCCTTCATTTCTTTGTAAACGGCTGCAACTTTCGTTACACCTTCCTTGAGAACCTCTCCAGTTCTGAACACTGCCGCATGGGCTTGCATCGTCTTCTGAAGCTTCAGTCTCAAATCTGCGGTAGATATTGATCCATTGGCGTATCGCAATTTGTCTAGATTTGACACAGATGCTTCTCCAGCCTTTTCAGAAATGGAACCAATTGATTGTCCAGGTTTATTCTCAGCTGCAATGGTCTTAGCGCAGGCGCGTCCGAATACAACCAAATCCAGAAGAGAGTTGGCTCCTAAACGATTTGCTCCGTGGACTGATGCACAACCTGGTATACAGCAAGAATTAACGGAAATTCAGAAGTTATTGAATAACTATTAACTATTGTATTCGTTAATTTGCTTCAACCTAAAATAAAAGGTGCAAATACCTGATTCTCCGCACGCGTAAAGTCCGGGAACGATTTTGTCTCCTGAACCTGTATTGGTGATAGCCTGTCCCTTGAAATTGGTAGGTACGCCACCCATGTTATAATGCACGGTGGGCAGAACGGGAATTGGTTCCCGTGTGACATCAACGCCAGCAAAAATCATGGCAGTTTCAGAAATACCTGGGAGCCTGAAACAAATTAGTAGAGTAGTATTGATTGACCCATTTTTAGTGAAATTAGGATAAACTCGTTGCAATTGCTTAAATTGCTACCTTTGATGGAGTTGCTCTGGTGGAAGATGATGAAGTTGTAGAAATACGTGATCCTTATCCGGCCCACAACCTCGTCCCTCGCGAATCTCAACCGTCATGGCTCTAGACACTACATCTCTGGAGGCTAAATCCTTGGCATTCGGTGCATATCGTTCCATGAAGCGCTCCCCCTCACTGTTAATAAGAAATCCTCCTTCACCACGACAGCCCTCCGTGATAAGACAACCCGCACCGTAGATTCCCGTTGGATGGAATTGTACAAACTCTAAATCCTGATTCGGGAGGCCTGCTCGCGAAACCATTGCGGTACCATCACCGGTGCACGTATGCGCCGAGGTACAAGAAAAGTAAGCACGACCATAACTACAAGGGAAAGAAAAGAAGATTAAGTCGAGTACGATTTGATTCTGCTAGAATTTAATTTTAAAAACTAACCCGCCTGTAGCCAAAATGGTATTTTTTGAACGGAAGCGATGAAGGGTTCCGTCTTCGAGGCATAGTGCTATGACACCTCGGCACTCGCCGCCTTCCATGATTAAATCGAGTGCAAAATACTCAACAAAATACTGGCAGTCATACTTGAGAGATTGACCATACAGTGTGTGAAGGAGAGAATGTCCAGTCCGATCAGCCACACAACAGCACCGATGAGCCTGCCCACCCTTTCCAAACTTCAATGACTGTCCGCCGAAAGCTCTCTGGTAAATCTTTCCGTCGTTGGTTCTGCTAAAAGGCATCCCGTAATTTTCGAGTTCAATTACCGCTTTTGGGGCTTCTTTAGTCATGTACTGAAATTAGTTTTAAAATAAACTTAAGTGACCAGTTAGAAACGAAAACGCCAATGTAATTTGTTATATAACGTTGTAGTTGTTACAGATTACATATCACCAGTATCCCTTACATGAATGGCATCTTGATCACCAAGCCAATCCGAACCCTTGACCGTGTCATACATGTGCCACCGCCAGTCATCTCCTTCCATATTGCCTAACGCAGCATTTATACCACCTTGAGCGGCCACAGTATGGGATCGTGTCGGAAAAAGTTTAGTTATTACAGCTGTTCGAAAGCCTTCTTCTACTAGACCAAACGCAGCGCGGAGTCCAGCCCCACCAGCGCCGACGACCACGGCATCATAAGTATGGTCTACGACTTCGTATCCTTTCCCCAGCTACGAAAACAAATAGAAAATAGAGATGTACAATCCGTTTAAAATAAGGTTTGTATCACTCTGTATAACATTTCAGGTTAATTTGTTAATCAAATCAGATTCATTGTATCTTGTATCCAAATATTCATTTCTTACCGTTGCTCCTACACAAGCAGTTACATGAAGGTTACGTTGACATCCTCCAAGGCGACTTGAGAACTGAAGTGCACCCTGCGAAATTACACTCCAAGTTGAATTTAGCCCTTTTCGTCGTCACTTAAGTTAATATAAAAGTAAGTTACCGTATTCCACCGATTAGGTAGAAGTGCTCTCGTCTGGGTTAATATTCGAGTTGTTGCCATCTGAATAGCGATCCGTGGGACAACCAGTTAACGACAACAAAACCGTCTAACTACCCCGGCACTGGCACTCGATTTTCAAATTACAATTTTAAGAACCAAGCATACCAAGCAGTTTCCTAACCTGCTTTTTTTTTTGCAGAAAAAAGAGCAAAAAATTCTTAACTTTTTGCATTTTGTCCTTCTATTCAAATACACCTTATAAACCGCCAAAAACGTCCAAGCCGAATATGAAGCCGAAAGCCGATAATTAGCACCGTTAATTAATGAGCTAAGAAGCGGATAAGCCGAAGCACAGTTTAAATTTATAAGATTTTATTTTAAAAAGTTAGTCGAACCAATTCAGAATCTTATCTAGGCCAAAATCCAGTAAATTTTGCATTAAACCAGACAGCGTGGAGGTTCCCTGTCTTCGTTCGTTGCAGCAGCGATTCAACAGGATTTCGGCACAGGGCAGTTACAAGCGCCGTTACCTCCGTTCCTACCGTTTAACTCTTGTTTAGAATTGCGCATGCGACTTCTAGATACTCCGTACGATTCTTTTGATATCTGAGACGAAAACGATACGTAACGTTTGTTTAAAAAGTTTAAGCTGTTTAGATGTAATTAAATTAGTTTCTAAAATGTCCAATCCAAAAGGGTTATCACATACCTCTGATTCAAAATAGGCAATTTTGTTGGCAATGTCTATCTCAACTTTGGGGATTTTGTTTCGATTCAATCCTCCTGCTGCTGAACATCGACATCCGGAGCCGGAACTTAACCGTGGATCACTCTTTCCTTCCTTGAGTCGACGAATGTGCTCGAACTTCTCCAACAATTCTGGTTGCTCCAGAGGTATTGTTTCTACAATCCTTCCAACACAGTCTGGACATCTACACTCGGCCATCCTTCGGACCCTAAGGGCAAGGACACTCCCAGAATTTAGAGAAAAGGCAGAAGTTTGGCTGCGAAAAATCCTGATAAACCTATGAAGACCCAGCAAAGCCAAACACTAAAAATCGCTGTCTTGACAACGAATTCGTACAAAAATTATCAGTTGAAGGCGGCATTTGATTCCATGGAGGAACTCGTTGATTCTGATGAACAAGACAATGGGGATTTGACCTCCGTCAAAATTAGATTTCTACCAAATCTAAAAAAATAGAAATTTTATTTAGGCTTTTGGTGAAATTATTGAAATTAGGAGCGTTAAGTATTCGGTTTAAGTATATTATGGTTATTGGTTGTTAGTCGTACTCGGAGCCTATAGAAATTGATATTTCCGAACCAGAAACTACGGTTTCATGAAACCAAGAATTTGTGTCTAGGAATAACATGTCACCGGCGGCTATTCGGAAGGAAATGTCATCTCGGCAAATTCCCTCGCATTCTGGTGGGGGTTTTAATGTCCATGTCTTCTCGGAACTTAACTGTGCTTGCCAAGACGGACGTTTGACAAAATCGACCTGAAGAAATACATGGGTTTGGTATTATATTTTAACAATTTTGTAAATATTTTATTGGTACTCGATTTACATGCATAGGGGCGCCGTAACCTGCCGATCCAATGAAAATCCAATCAATTGAAGAATGCACGGAATCTTTTGGCAAAAAATCGGGACGTGGAAACACTTTTCTCAATTTTCGCTGCATACCCAAATGACAGTTACTCCTAAGGACCCAAACGGTAAAAAAAAAGCGTTCAGAAATATCTTGATAACTTAGCATTAAAAGATAGTATACCTAACTTTACAAATAAAGTATCAAGTTAATCGGGATACTTAAATTGAGGACGAAGTAGAATTTTGTTATTTACCATCCGATGTACCAAGAAGAACTGGTTTTTGTATCATTTTGCACTGTACTGAAAACGTCCTTGAGATTAGTAAAAGTTGATCGAAAGGGGAGAAATTGGCAGTGATCAACCACCATTGCTTCTGGCTCAGAGTCAAACAATATTTTTAATTTTTTAAAATTAAAAGTCCGTATTCCAATTCCACGAATTATTATTGGTTTCGAAGAATAGGCAACTCGTTCAAACTCTTCTAAAGTAGGTCTTGACTGGAACTCAATCACAGGTGTTCCACTCTGAAAACAATTTAAATCTTTAAATATTTCGATGAGAATTTGAATAAATTTAAGATAGGATAGGATATCACATATATTACACGTTGAATCTTACCGTTCCGTAATCTTGACAAAATGAACAATTGGATTCTGGTCTAAGAACTTCCATAATTATTGGATGAGATCGCAGTAAGCATCGAGATTCGTCAAGTTCCGAGAGAGGCCACACCGTTATGTTAAAAAAATGGAGCATGAACCAGTAGAGTAGCACAGTTGTGACCAAAGTTAGGATAGCGGCCCTTACAATCCCACGCAATGTTATAAATAAAAGGCTCCAAACGGAAGGAGTTGCTATTTTGTCAAATTGGGAAACTTTCTCATCCATTAACTTCAGGGTGTCGTAAATATCCGCAGAGGTTACACCTTGCCTGAATGCTTTGTTACAGGCGGTTAAAAGTGTTCGATAAATCTCATTCTCGTCCAGTTGATTGACATCATGGTTTTTGCGCCTATCACCCATATTCCGAAAACTCTTGGCGTGAACCTAAAACCTAATACTTTGGGCCGGGCTCGCGAGAGACCAAAAGTCACCGCAACTGGTTCACCGATACTCTGCCGGGGTACCGTGACCTGGAATGATCTAGCGTAACGTAAAAAATATTTCAGTACATTTTCTAAAGTTTTTATGTAGTCGTGCTCAATAAATTACCGATATGGAATAATCAACAAGAACTTACTCTCAAGTTCACTAATTTCATTCTTCAAGACTTGGAATTGGAGCTCTGGTACACGACGTATCGAAAGGTCACAAAACATTAAGGAAATGAAACTGCTGAAGATTGAGGCTAAATCGTCAATTATGTTAAAGTTAACACTTAAAATTAATTTAATTAACTTTAAAATTACCTGCTAAAACTGAGAGCTGATGACAGAAATGATCAAAAACTTAAAAAAACCAAAACAAATGAAAAATATGAAATTGGCACGGTATGAAAAAACGCGGCAAAATTTAAAATCATCGTTTCAAAAATTCACCAACAGAACTCGACAAAAAGCCAGTGCAAAGTACTCAAACCAGTCCGAGCCCCAGCCCCAACTTCTACTTATTTAACGGATATTTGACCCTACAGGTACTCCCGTAAGTGTTTTACAGTCAAGGTCAAAGGTCACATACTTAATTGAGACCTGCTAACTTATTGGTGTAATTGATAGTAAAGATTTGATAAAATCACCTGCAGTCTGCCCAAATCTGAGAATAGGTGAAGCTTGTGTACTTTTGACCCGTTTTTCTTATAACACGAAACGAAAGACATCCATTATTGATTCTTTCGGAAATTTTTTAGAAACACTTAAATTTCTGAGATTACTGTTTTTGTTTACAAATTTACTCAAGAATAGTTAAAGTTAAAATCAATTTACAGTTTTGATCTCTTCAACCTTCAAACACATCTTTGTAATATCGTAGGAATTCCAAGTCCCAAGAATGTCATTCTACGGTAAGTACAACGTTCTTACTTCCTCAGACAAATACTCATACGGAGGATGCTCTGCTCGTACCCGTTATTTGTAAACAACTTCCGGTGTCTCAAACTAAATATCCATTTTTGTCCATTGCTCTCCAGGAGGAGGACAACCAGGCAACCCAGGAGTTCCAAATCAAGCTGCTGCTCAGATGGTGAGAGCCGCTTCTTCACTCCAGCCACAACTCTTCGGTCAATTACAGTTTCAGCAAGCGAATCCATTCGAAAACAACCATATCTTACTCCAATCCCAAGGAGCCCCAGGTTTTCAGAACCTAAATGTCAGTTTTCTTAGCGAACAACTCGCAGCGGCAGGTGTGAATCAAATATTATCTCAAGCGTCATCGAATGCCTCGAACATGCAGGGCTTGATGACGCCAATGGCCATGACTCCTGTAAGCCAGCAAGGTGTATCCGGACAGAAACAACGAGTATTTACGGGAACTGTTACAAAAGCTCACGCTGATTTTGGATTTATTGATGACGAAGTATTCTTTACTACTGCGTATGTCCAATGATTTTGTCTTTAACCATTAAGATCCATCCAAATTGTGAATATGATGTTGACGTTTTTTTTTCAGTGCGGTGAAGGGACCCATACTCCCAAAAGCGGGTGATCGTGTACTAGTTGAAGCAGAATTTAATGGATCTGCCGCCTTTAAATGGACCGCAACTCGAATTCAAATAGTGAACATTGGGGGTGGTATCAACATGAACAAAGGAAACACTTTACAAAATGTACAACAACAAAATTATCAGCCAAATGTGTCTGCCGCTGAAAAGACTTTACAGGCTAACCGGGCTATGCAAAACCAGCTTGTAGCTCCACCTCCACCGATGATAACTTTGACCAGCCAGGCTGGCGTAACAGCATCTCGTCACACAACTTCGACCTCAGCAGACGGAATGAATTATTCCCATGTTTCTATCATTTCAAATCCGCATTCTGTTTACAGCCATAGCTCCCAACAAATGCAAAATGCTCCAAGTCCAAGTCCTGTTCCGTCAACTGTTGCTGCGTATCAACAGGCTCAAGCGCAGAGAGTAATGCAATCGCCTGTTCGTGGGCTTATTCCAATGGGAGTTCCCATGAGCGTTGGAGTAAGTCCAATTCAGTTCAGCAACCATAGTCCACAAATACCTAGCCTATTTAACGCTCCAGACATGAATTCAAATGCGGCCACGATGGATATTCTACGAAAAAATGAGAAAGAACGGGACCGAACAGAAAACTCTAGTAGGGAGAGGGACAGGGAACGGGAGCGTGACAGAGAACGAGATCGGGAAAGGGAAAAGTCTCGGCGTGAGAAGGAGAAGACTCGAGATGCAGAAAAAGATAAAGACCGTGAACGTGAACGAGTTGATCGAGTTTCGAGAAGACGAAGTCCCAGTCCTCCGCCGAAAAAGGCTAAAACCGATCTTTGGCATGAGAGACAGGTCGGTCGATCCGACAGGTAACAAAACTTTAATTGAATTTTTCTATATACCTCTCCCAGGGTGTCTCTCAACCTTAAATATCGGCTTATCAAGGGAATTTTTTTCAACGATCGTATTCAGATAAACGTTAACCGTGTATTTACTTAAATGTGTTTTCACTTACAGAGACAAAGACAAAGATAAAGGGAAGGAAGGAGAAAATCGTAGTCGTCAGACCGACAGAGAAAAAGATAGATCAGCGCGGAATGCAAGTCCAGCCTCGAGCTCGGCATCAACCTCAAGGAAGCGCAGTCGCTCACGGAGTAAAGCAAAGACTACCGACAAGGGCAAGGAGAGTCCTCCTCGAATTTCACGCAGAGATAGAGAACGGGAAAGAATATCTCCAAGGTCCCCGTACTAAATCCAGGTCAAGATCTATAAGTCAAAAGCCTCTCGTGCGATACAATGTTGTTGTTCCACAATACCCACTGGACACGTGAGCATTTTTTTCAATTTTAATTCAATTTAATTCAGTTTTTGAATTATTTTCTCCTAAACGTAACTCAACAATTTCGAGAAATTCAAATGTTATTATTAATTTAAATATTTTCAGGATGGAATTGCCAGTCACTGAAGTGAAAAGACGATACCAACGACTTTACATTCCCAGTGATTTTTTTATGGCCCGAGCCTGCTGGTTGGAGACGTTTCCACATAATACTCCTTTTGATCTGTTCAAACCATCACCAGTTGTCGTATATCGTAAACATGCCGAGCCAATCGATATTGGATTCATCGAATTTGACTCGACGCTTCAGAAAAAAAGTGTAAGGAAAATGGAACTGATTCCTGAACCAGAAGACGCTCGTCGTTTGTTCTCAGCAAAGGTATATTTTCCACGAATTCGAATTTCACTTTTTTGATTTCTTTTTATTAAAACGTCATAGCTTACCTTATTAATTTGACTGGATTTACCTAGGTTATGCTATTGTCCAATCCTGGCGAGCCGAAAATCTACAACACTAATGTCCGGCGCGTTTTGAACTTCGTCGTAGGCTTGAAGGTACTTCTGACGCAAAGATTTTTTCTTGTTTCGTTCCCAAGAACGAATGCAATCTGCCGTTAAGCGATTGACTTCCTTCTCCTTGCGGGTTAACGGATTCATTACTTACTGTCGTAATTTTGGCGTTGGGTTTTAAGAATATGACGTTAATTCTTGCAGCTGGGCAAGTCAGACTTGCAAGCAATTGGCGGTTCATGGAGTGCAGCTGAAGATGGTGCCAATCCTCAGTCTGATCCCGATGTGTTAATAAGGACTGCAATTCGTACGACCAAGACCTCAGTGGGTATTGACTTGAGCAGTTGCAAAAGATGGTAAGTTCTTTTTTGTGAATACATAATACGCAGTCAACGGAAATATTGAAGTCCAGTTTTGGCCTTGTTCTGCGCCACCACTTACTCTTAGTTATAATTTTGTGATGATTTTTGGGACGTTACGATTATGGACTTTGATTGAGATGGATCACGGTTCGGTTTGTGGACTCGTATTTTAATGGTGACAGATGACAGAGTTGTCTATTCTTCCGAATTGGTTAAATGTTAGATTGCCTCCGTCTCTTAGGTATCGTTTTATGGAATTATACTACCGAAGGAGCAGTGGGGTTCTGGAAACCGTCGTCTTCTTCATTCCAGACCTTTCTACTTGCATTCCTACAGAGGATGAGTGGAGACACACTGTGGCTGCATACGCATTGGCCCTCGGTGAGACTGAAGACCAACACAAGAGGAAGCAGAAAGGAGGAAAACCAGCCTCTCCGCAAGAGAAAACAGACGCTGTGGAACCGAAAGAGACTACTCCTACATTGGTCGTTCCAGCGACTGAGTTGAAAGAATTGGCAGTCGGCGAGATTGAAATAAAGGACGATACTCCAGAAACGACGGAAGACAAGGAGGAGTCAGATTCGAAGGTCAAAATTGAAAACGTTGGAGAATGTGCAGTTAACGGCGAGACGACTCCAGCGGGTTTGGCAGAAGTTACGATGGAGGTGGTGGCTGATGACGATTGCTTTTTTCTTGTCTCTTAATTAAGAATTTACAAGCCCTTTTTATATCTTCCTGTTATTTTGTTGGCGTGACTCTTGCATAAGAGTTGGATGCTTGTTGTACACTTTCTCCCTTAATTTTCAATTGAAACAGTCCTAATCAACAAAACACTGTTATAGTTAGCAAAAATACGTTTTTTAAATATTTAAATTTTTGTCCAGGTTGATGCAGAGGTTCCTCCGGAACTGAAATTAGAAGTTGAATCAGTGAAAGATCTTGACGCCGATCTGAATACTTCTTCATTGGTCGAGGACAAAGATACAAGCGTGAACGCCGCAACGCCTTCAACTCAGATTCATGTGGACCCCAAGCAACTCAACGTAAGGCATTGGGTTAAATATCGAAAATATAGAAACCTAAATTAATACACAAGACTTCCAATTTCATTAAATCCAGGTTGCGAAATTACGCGAAGAGCTTTCTCTTCGAGGTTTGAACACAAAAGGGCTAAAGGCTCAATTACAGAGTCGCCTAATGGAGGCCCTGGAGGGCGAGAAAACAGCGGCTTCTGAAAACAATGCTGAAGTACCAATGGAGGAAGAGCAGGAAGAACAGCAACCTGAACTAGCCGTCGTGAACAACCTAGAAACTGTTGTCGAAACAGAAACCGAACAACCTCATATAGCTGAAACGCTACTTGTCGTAGCGACTGAGCCGGTAGTGGAGGTTACAGAACCTAAGCACGAACCCGTCGAGGCCAAAATTCCTGTACCTTCACCAGACGTTAAGGCCCCGCTGCCAGATGTACTCGTCCCTTTGGTTCCTGATGATGCGGATGAAAAGACAAAGGAGATGTGGAAGCGAAGATTTGCGCTTCCAAAGACACCTCACTTCCTTGTCCATCCATTGCAGAGCGGAAAAACTCAGGACTTTGACTGTTCGAAAATGTGTTTATCATCAATTCGTGAGTATCGTATTCATGATGTTAAGGAGCAGTCGTTTGAAGTTAATCTTTTCTCCGGTAAGTGTTCGGCGTTGTCGAATATGTTGATTGTTGAATAACACGTCACATCTGACAGCATTTAGGTGGTTTTTGTTTGATGTTTTGTATGATTTTTTAAAAGAATTTTTCAACGAAATGCTGGCAAGGGACTTTGCTCATAGAATTTACGAAGAAGCTGTTGTACGTACTGAGCTACCAGTTGAAGAAAGTGACAAGAAAAGTAAGGACGACAAGAAGGAAAAAAGTAAAGATGAGCAAGAGAAGGAGAAGAAAGACGAAAAAGGGAAAGATGCCAAAACTGAAGATAAGAAAAGAAAAGATTCAAAAGAAAAAGACGGAAAGAAAGATGATGAAGGAAAGAAATCGGATCGGAAGGAAGAAACGTCGGAAGCTGATTCAAAGAAATCTTCCCGTCCAGCTTCAGCATCATCATCTCCACCCGCGACAGCGGATAATTTGCTTCTTCTAGCCTTCACGTTCTACGACAACAGTCGTTGTGGCTACATTAAAGAAGTTGACTTCGAGGAAATATGTTTGATTTCTGGGCTTAACTTGACACGCTCTCAGGTGCCCTTGAAAAAAATTGCTATAATTTACCAACATTCAATTACAGTTCTTGCTTAATTATAAATCATTTTGCTCTAGGCTCGTAAAGTGACTCAAAAAGTCTTTGACAAGGAGTCTCAGTTTCGATACAATTTATGGACCGACATTCAACTCAGCGTCACTGTTCGGGACAAAATCCTGAATTCACTACCTTTAGCAACGTCTGGTTCGTAACTTTTCAATATTACGATTACCGTTGCCCTTGAACTCCCCTAACGTTATCCTAACGTTATTAACCAGTTATACATCTTAATTTTTAATTATTTTAGACAACTCCAACTTACTGCCAGTGTTTGTGTACCAGAAGAAAGTATCAGACGGCAGTGGAAACGCACCTGAAACTACGGAAGATTCGGTTCTCATATCAGTGAATGGCACTCTTGTAGATGTTCACAAATTAAAAGATCAGAACGAAAAATACGAGTCGGAACAGAATATCCTGGAGGCAAATTTGAACGCTGTTAGAAATAACTTGAGTAAGCAGGAAAAGAAACTCCAGAAAATATGAACGTCTGACTGTGCCTTCTTCCCCACTTAAATAACTGTTTTTTTTTTGCTTATTTTAGCGGATGCTCAACTACAAGTAGCAGATTTGAAGCGGTCTAGTGAAGGATGGAAGACGGAGTACTTGAGACTAAAAGAGTGTTCTAAAACATCGGAGACGCTAGCGAAGGCACGACAGGTAAACAAACATATTTTTTCATTCCCATCGCAGTAACTTTTCCACTTACACTTAAACGCTTCCTTGAAAAAAGTTCGGGTGTGGGCCGTCAGAATTTGAACTGGGATTTCATTGGAATAATTTTTTTTAATGGAATAACACTTATAATCTTAATGAATCGAAATTCCTATTCTGTGTTATCCAATTTTGTACTACATATTAATTTTTTAAAGGATGATTTGGAAACTTTTCGACGTGCAACGGAACGTTTCTTCGACCGGGTGAAAGGTGTAATTGATGTAAAGGAACGAAGTCAGTCTTCGGCCAAGGAAACCGGAACTGGAAATAATGGATCTACATCAGGGAAAGAAAATGCCACATCAAGCGGAAGTGGGGGCAGCTCAACGTCCAAAAAAGAAGTGGAAGTGAAAGTTGAGACGAAGAAATAATTATAAGCCAAGGTTCTTTTTATTTGAGGAGTTTTCAAATTCCTAGCAAAACAAAAATCAAGGCGGACATTCTTCGAGTCCATTTAGTAACTGTATTTGTATACAGAGTTATTTGCATGACTTTATGACCTCATTTATGTTGAATTAAAACAATTTTTATTTATGATTTACCCTTTCTAAACAGCGCTGACATGCCTTCTGCCAGTTTGGGCGGGGATCACCACCAGGATTTCTCAACGTTTTTTCAACAATGCCACCGATTTTTTCAAACAACCCTTTCTCAGCCTATCAATTCTCCTAGGCCCTAGACTTTCCAACATCAATTTACGCAGAATTTAAAGCCCATCCAAGTTCTCCAAATTCTGGGAATCAATAATTGCAACATACTATTTGATTTGACCTTCTGCCGACAGCTGGGTCATTTGCCTTTGAACGATTCAAACACTCCTACAAATGGCTTTCGTACTTGACATAACTTATAGCCAGTAGTGGTGCTTAACCGCTCCTACTCATTTTATGGACAAGTTCGTTCGTTTTTTCCATGCTTCAATAATAATACCCGCACATCGTGAAACGTGAAAATCGTTTAGTTCAACATCGTGAAACGCAAACATGACACGCTTTGATGACATTACAAAAAGAACCGGTTTCATCTGGGGCTTCTCCAAAAAGGACACGAACATTTCGGTAAGCCTGTTTGCACACATTTTTACGAAAATCAAGCGGTTCGGTAAAAAAAAATCTGGATTCAAATTCTGTCTCTATTAATTGTTTTTGTTCAAATTTATGGGAGTCGTTTTGGATTTAAAATTTTTAGACTGGTTCTGAAACAGGATTCGAACCATCCTAAATTCAATTATCAATTTTGTGGATTTTGTAAATTGGAATTTTCAATATCGAAAATATCGAAAATTTCAAAAAGCCAAAATAAACAATGTTTCATTTGATAACGACAAATGAAACCATAATAATCATACAACTAAATATTAATTAGGATTAATTCTCGTTTTTGCAAGATCATAAGCAGACCAGGTTATACAGATCCAGTCCCGAGCAAAAACAATTTTTTGCAAATGTTGACGCTTTGTAAATTGTAATTACACAACTGCGCACTAAGCCTGTAGCCATATTTCTATGCAACAGCTTATCCGAGAGCCAGCAATAACAACTTTCCTAATTTCAACCTGAAAAACTGTACCTGAGGACGAGGAATTGACCTCTCGACCTTTTTCTAAAAATACTGAGCTTCCCGTTACGTTTTAGCGTTTCTAAATTGTAAAAACGTACGGCTCAAATTGAAATGGTTGTAATTGTTTTATGGAAAGCTGGTATTCTCCCCAACATTACTAGCAACTCAGACCTAAGCCGATTTATATTTTTTAGCTGCTGACCTTCGGCGCAACGACAAC
>JABASL010000675.1:0-14820 GCA_019775825.1 Neanura muscorum | reverse complement strand
ACTAAGTGACCCGAAATAATAAACCTACTTAGACCTTACCTAATCTAAACCTGGCCTAACCAAATTTAAACCTAAACAGAACGGGTTGTTACCATGGGATGTCACAATCGGTCAGAGTTTCCTTACTCCAGCCGGTTTCTTGACACGGCTGGTAAACCAAAACAGATTTTGTGGATTGAGATGTTAATCTTGGCTCCAATCAGGCCTCTCACCTCTTAAACCTCTTCAGATCCTTGCGTATTATCTTACAAGATTCAAATCTTCCCTCTTCCAGCCGTAAACCTCAAATGAAGAGATATTTTCCATTTTATTATTCAGGAATGAAGCAGATGAAAATAGTAGTAAGTCCAAGGTATGAGTTGTAAGGAAAATGGCTCCAGAGGAAGCATAAGTATAAAGTAATAACGATCCAGAAGGACCAAGAAAAAGGCGGGAGAGTTTAGAGGAATGGCAAAAGTTTAAATCCTTCTTCACTCATAAAGTGTAATTAAAGGGACTCTAATATGAAAACGGGCCTCAAATGAGCTTCATTGAGATTTACTGCTTCTTAGAAATGCTTTAAATGTCCCACAGAAACCTACAAAAGAGCCCATTTAAATGTAAAAAGACGACTCACGATTCAAGCTACCTAAAAAGATATAGCACACATGCACAAAGAGACAAACATTTTTCATAAATGGTCGAGCCACCCGCTCTTTTTCAACTTTTTAAACTCTCGCGAAAATGAAAACGTACTTTGGAGACCATTCAGCATAAATTTTAAAGTGTTTAATAAAAATCTAATGAAAAGAAAAGTAGAACTTGGTGGTAATTCCTAGACAATGATTAAATTGACCTGACCCGTTTTCACTTTACTGGGAACGGGTCGACGCAAGGGCTCAACGTAACGGCTCAACGTAATGGCTCAACGTAACGGCTCAACGTAACGGCTCACCGTGACGTCTCAACGAAACAGCTCAATGTAACAGCCCAACGTAACGGCTCAACGTAAGGGCTCAACGTAACAGCCAAAGCCCAACGTAACAGCCCAACGTAACGGCCCAACGTAACGGCTCAACTTAACAGCCCAACGTAACGGCTCAACGTAACAGCAAAGTCAGGGCTCAACGTAACACCCCAACGTAACGGCTCAACGTAACGGCTCCGGCTCAACGTAACGGCTCCGGCTCAACGTAACGGCTCCGGCTCAACGTAACGGCTCCGGCTCAACGGGCCAAAGTAAAATTTCTCCCTTTCATTTTATTTGTTTTTGTTGCCGTACACCAACTTGACAGCTCCACGTAACAGCTCAATGTAACAGCCCAACATAACGGCTCCACTTAACAACCCAACGTAACGGCTCAACGGGCCAAAGTAAATTTTCTCCCTTTTCATTTTATTTGTTTTTGTTGCGGTACACCAACTTAGCAGCTCCACGTAACAGCTCAACGTAACAGCCCAACTTAACAACCCAACGTAACGGCTCAACGGGCCAAAGTAAATTTTCTTCCTATCATTTTATTTGTTTTTGTTGCGGTTTCGCTGACCCCTTGTTTGTTTATTTAGGCCCATAAGTGAGCCTTAAGTGTCCGTTTTTGGTGTGCGGGCGGTTGATAATCAAGGGAAAAGTGTCAATCAGGGTTGTCGCTCGGAGAGTAAACTAATTAGTTTCTTTTTTGGGCAGGATGCGGCGTGTGTCAGAAGAAAGTAATTAGAAACCAAGAACTTCCGAACTTCCTATTATGTCTGTCAGATGAAATTAAATCATACGAGGGAGCAGAACGCGGCCGATGTCCTGAGGTCACCCATTATGACCCCACCCTTCTCGAATCTCGAAAAGGCTCTAAAATCCTTCTGGGCAGGGCCTTTTGGTAAAAACAAAGTCTGGGTCAGATTGGCCTTCCATGTCATGTCCATCCATGACACACGTCCGAGCCGTGTACTAAACTAATGGGAAATTGCCTTGGGGGAAAGTGCATGACATGATGAGGATGAAACCCTTTTAGAAGAAATTTGGAATTGAAGTTCCCCTCATCGTCTGAATAAAATATGAAAGCTCACTTTGAAATTGGTCCTTTCTGTAATTGAGAAAACAAAAAGGCTGATGGAAGTTCACTTTAGCTTTAGGGCAACTAGCACAGCACAGCCTGTGCACTTTCCTTAAAATATTGATGTGGTTCACAAGAATAAGAGCTCCCACGTCCCACTGCCACCACGTAGAAAATCGTAGAAAACGAAGAAAAACTCTTTTATTTTCTAACAGAAAATAATCATAACAATTCATCAACCTCAAATAATCGGAAAGGGAGGGAACGCTTCCGAGTTTTCAAACTTTTCTTCGTCAGCCATGGAAAAAGTACTAACTACGAGTTAACAGTGAGGACTGTGAAGCCTAACTGTAAATCCTCACAGTGATGAGGATGTGGAATGAGAGTTGTAGACAAACTTTTGACCAAAAAGGGTCGGATATCCCTTTTCTCCGTTCTGAAACTCCAGAAAACTCCAGAAAGTTTTCCCGAGTGGTGGGCGTCAGTGGTTTTGGTCATAGGATGACACCACCAACCAACATCTTCTGGACTGAAAAGCTCCTGGCGGAAACAATCTCGATATCATCAAACCCACAGAGCCAAACTCGTGCTGAATACAAAATGAATCTGGGGAGAAAAGAATCCAAGATGGCGGGAGAATCCAAGAACTTCAGAAATCCAGAACTCTTAAGCTTTTACCTTCTTCAACCTCCAGCCAAGCCAAAGAATACTTTGATGATGAAGAAAAATACACACACGGGGTCTTAAACTACAACTACGACGCAGAAACTCAAGAAAATTCAAGCAGCGCGCTCTTTTATAAGCCTACATGGTAAGGAATTTGGCGCTGGATTTTGAATTTGGTTGTTTAGAAAAAAAGTGGTTGTTGTTCGTGTAGGAGGGGTTGAATGGTTAGGATTAGGCAGAAGGTGTCACCTGAATGACACTTGGCCTGTCAAAAGTTCCCCCTTTCACTAGAAGTGACAGGACAAAAGTCAAGATCTTCCTGTCAACGGCTTAAATCCTGATTTGTGTCTTCCGGAATCAAATGAAGCCCAACTCTTTCATTCAAATCCTATTAAGCTTCCCTGAATTCTCACTTCACACATTTTCAGGTCCAAATGGGGCTTGGCTATTGGCTCACGCCCAAACAGAATCCTATAACCAACGCTGCTTCCATCCTGCCCAACGCTATAACGCTGGAAATGAGCTGGAGAACGTGACGGTGTCTTGTGTATACAACTTCTGAAGATGAAATTAGATCCTGCGGTATTTTCTGTAGTCAACGCATCCCCCGCCTTGATGAAAGCTAGTCAGAGTTACTACGCATCAAGGGGCCAGCACGTCTACGTTTTATTTATCTCCAGTGTCCACTTTCCCTGGTCTCATTTTGACCCACAGTGAAAAGGATTAAAACGTTGGCAGACGTAGGGCAAAAACCAACAAATTGAAAGTGACGCATCAGAAAACCAAAATTGACCGCCAACCACCACACTTTCCTGGCTCCTGACTTATTTTCTGTCTGATTCATTCTCTACTATTCAACCTTGTCAGATCGAACGATTCACTTTGGATTTAAAAAGTTACAATTTACGCGCCTCTTGGCGTTTTCCGCCACCCTCAGAAACACACCCATAACATTGCATTTAAATCCACTTAAAATTTTTGAGAGGGAAAGAATAAATGGAGAAAGTTTAGGAAGAGAGCATCTGTCAAACTCACATAAATCAAAAAGAAAGTTTAGAAAAACTCTCAAGTTTATTCAAGCGAAACTTAAGCCGCAGAGAGCTAAGGCAGCAGCGATTCTTAGGATTCTGCGCTGCTTCTTTTTTAACTGAATTCCGTATTACGCTGAATCGATTTGTGAATTTTTTTGAAAAAATCGAATAAGGTTGCAACCAAATTCGCGAAACTTTTGTCTCGTGAGGGCAAATTTTCGTTCAAAATCGTTCGAATGTTAGCTTTTGCAGCCAAAATTTGCAGACGCGAATTTTGAGTATGAAGTTTGCAACTTTAGAAATTTGACAATTTGATTGCCCCTTTGTAGTAATTAAAATGAACGCAGGCGAAATCTCGGGCCCCCAGAAGCCCTAAGACTTTGCATAAAAGATTAATTCAGAATTTGAAAAAGTGGAAAGAAGACTTTTTATGGCGTGGTTTTCAACTTGACGGGGGCAGCAGCGTTTGTACCAACGCCACACAGTCGGTACCGGTTTCAGCTGTGCTGTGCACTATGCAGCTTTATCCCGTTTTCCATTAATCACAATTTGAGTCATAACTCAAGCTTCAATTTTTATCCTTCCTGTGCTTCCTTGGTTAAGGCAGGAAAAAAGGGCCGGGAGTTGATCCCCATTTTTTGAAAATGAAAAATGTTGTAAGCGAAAGGGGGCTTTTATTACGTTAAAACAAAAAAGTTATGGTGGGTACGGCAAAGTCAAAGAGCAGAAGGAACCCAATTACAACAATTTCAAATCTCTCTCATCCATTCTAACATTATTTTCCCAAGTTTTTCTACCTCAAAATCAATTTGTTGGTTTTGTGGGAAAACAAAGCATAGTTGAAGGCAGAAAGTACTTGGAGGCAGTCAGAGCCTCATGGAATGATGACTTTGAATCTTCCTGCTGTGTTCCTTGACTTGTTGTTTTTTGAATGAAAGTGAAACATTGTTTCACAAAGGAAAAGGGAAAGTTAATGGAGGAGAAAAGAAAGTAAAAGTAAATCCGCCTAATCCATTTCCATCTCTCCATCTTCTAAAAGTCCTTTCTACTGCCACTGCCTCCCCATTATTACATTTCCATTTTCTATACCCCACCGTCCTTGCCCAAATGTTTCTAAAAATGGCGTCAGGTAATGCAGAGAAGGGCTTAAAGTTAAGTCAGAAAAAAGAAACAATTTGGTTGCCTGAATCCAGAGAAATGGCTTAGCCTGTGTTACATAAAATGCCAAGTCCGTTTCCCTTTATTAACCAACAGCAATCCATCAGTTGGAAAACCAAATTCACATCTGGGGACACGGGAAGGAAATGCTTCACTTGGTAAACTTGGTGCCACCACGTTGGTGGGGCTCCAGTGTTTTTAGAATTTTCCTAAATTTCTCCATACTCAACTCCACTCAATCTTGGTTTTGTTTTGGAGACACTTTTTGGGCACAAGGAAAACTTTCACTGTCACCTCAAAATGAGAACTGTCACTCAAGAAGTAAAATAACGTCTGTACCTCCGTAAGAAAAAAAAATGGGAAATAGTACGCTCTTTTTTAGATTCGTGGCTGAAAAATCTGTAAAACTGACAATATTTCCAGTATAATGGAAATATAAAAATCCAGATTTTTAAAAATTCAATCGACCAAACCTAAACACTAACCTAAACCTTCCCATTAATGTTTCGTCAATTGTCAAAAAATACAAAGAGTTCAAACTCCGCTTCACTACAATGATCCATCTCTCAGGTGTACAGCACATAATTTTTTAGAATTTTCCTAAATTTCTCCATACTCAACTCCACTCAATCTTGGTTTTGTTTTGGAGACACTTTTTGGGCACAAGGAAAACTTTCACTGTCACCTCAAAATGAAAACTGTCACTCAAGAAGTAAAATAACGTCTGTACCTCCGTAAGAAAAAAAATTGGAAATAGTACGCTCTTTTTTAGATTCGCGGCTGAAAAATCTGTAAAACTGACAATATTTCCAGTATAATGGAAATATAGAAATCCAGATTTTTAAAAATTCAATCAACCAAACCTAAATACTAACCTAAACCTTCCCATTAATGTTTCGTCAATTGTCAAAAAATACAAAAAGTTCAAACTCCGCTTCACTACAATGATCCATCTCTCAGGTGTACAGCACATAATTTTTTCTGCTGTCTGGAAGTTATTTCTACAGAGAGTTTTTATAAGCGTGTTCAACTTTCTCCGCTTCCTTTTTTTCATTTCGTTTTCGATTCTCAAAAACAGGACACGAGCTCAGCGAATCTAAAGCCATAGATTCTAAAATCCCGAAATTTTGTTCCAGTTCCTAAAAAACAAACCGAAACCGAAAAAGAGAAAGCGGAGAAAGTGGAACACGGTTTAAAAAACTTTCTGTATTTTGTGAAATTTTGTAAACATTTGTTCATGGATTTACATTTTGGGTTACACTTTTCTTTGAAAGTGAAAGTTTGAAGGGTGTTTCCGCCACAGTGCGATACAGAAAGTTTTCTGAACCCTGTTCAACTTTCTCCGCTTTCTCTTTTTCATTTAGTTTTTCTCAAAAACTGGAAATGAGAAAAGCCAATCCACGGACGCCGTTTACGTCCTATTTGTTAAGCCTAAGGTTCTAGTTTCTAAAATCCAGAAATTTTGTGTCCAGCTTTCCAGAAAGCGGAAATGGAAAAAGTGAAAGTGGAGAAAGTTGAACACGCCTTAAAAATTCTGTGAAAAAAGAGAAAGCGGAGAAAGTTAAACACGCTTTAAAAAACTCCGTAAAAAAGAAAAAGCGGAGAAAGTTGAACACCCTTTAAAAACTCTCTGAAAAAAGAGAGCGGAGAAAGTTGAACACGCCTTTTAAAAATTCTGTGAAAAAAGAGAAAGCAGAGAAAGTTAAACAAGCTTTAAAAGACTCTTTGTACGTTATGTGAATAGAAGCAGAAGAAGATCCCTTTGAAATGTGAATATTTAAGATGACTTATCTCCAAGGACAACAAAAAGGAGTATCCAGCAACGCGTTACTTAGTCTGGCCACGCTTCAAAGCGCAAGAAGCAGAAGGAACGACACGTGCCGGCATTGAAGGCTCAGTCATCCTGAAATTAAGTAGGAAACCAGGCAACAACCTCAACTTACAGTACAAACACAATAGCTTCTCCTCTCATAGTTCTCAAAATGGAACAATACAGAAAAGAAGAAAAGACAGGAAATTCCTTGTTCTAAATTCCATCTTCTTAGATACAATTTTCCTTGTGAACTATTTTGCGTGAGCATGTTGCGGGGTCATGAGCCCGAACAGCCGGAGTGAGGATGAATATAAGTAGCGTGGTGGAAATGAGTGTTTGGCAAATTGAGGCAGCCCACTTTCACCTTCATTTCCACCACCACTTTCTCCAAATGCAAATTAATGTGCGGCTCCTAGAAATGGGCTGCTTTTATTCCGCAAATTGGGCAGACGGGAGTTTCTACCACTTTCTCTCTTTTGTAAACCACTTTTCTCCTTTTGGCCCACAATGGGCTCTTAACCTTTCAACTCAGAAACAACAAAGGACAAGACTCGAGTTTATGAACCTAGAATTTTAAATTAGAGGATCAAAGGCAGAATTACGACCTCTCCATGGCGCCACTTTTCAAAAGCAGACGATCCACAAACCAGTAACTCCCCTTTTCCTTTCTACTACCGTACTTCCCTAAAACTTTGATGGAAACTACCCATTTGAATTCCAAGAGGGAAGAAAAAGGAAAAGTTAATGGGGAAACTTTCTAGGCCTCAAAGCCTACCAAAGAAAAAAATCTTATCTTATGAGGCTTTTCAAAGATTCAGGGCTATTTGAGCGTTATTTTTAAAAAAAACGAATCTTGCTTACCTTGTAAGTTGGTGAGGCGTGAGGGTCCGTCATGCTGAGTATGTGGGTCAATGTGTGAGTTATAGAAAGGATGAACATCAGTGTGGAAATAACCTGGAAAGACACAGAGCAGAAACTGTTGATGGACTTTAATATTACTCCTATTTCCTATCATAAAATGCAGTGGTGGTGGTGGATGAGTGGTCAGGCAGGATCTACCACTTTTGGACCACTACGCATGTGCAAAGTCCAATTCTCTTTTCAAAGGAAGAAAACGGACCACGGAGCAAAAAAAAATCGTTTGAAAATGGTGAACATTTTCATCGTACAATGAAAACAGAAATCATGTCACAGAAAATGCGAATTCTATCTCAATTCAAACAAAACACAACTCTGCTCAAAGCAGAGGTGTCCAACCGACTCAATCACCACCAGCTCGTATGCATGTTGAACGAGGGAAGGTGATAGCTATAGTAGCGTACCATCATACGCACCGCTCAGACCTCATCGGGCCTATTGCAGTAACTCCAGAATAAGCACCTCTTACAAAAAATTGTGTATAACAGGAGAGGGTGAGCGAACGAAACGAGCGAGCCTTCCCAAAAAGAAAACCTTATGATATTTGGCTTTACGTAGACTAGCCAAACAAGCCCGTCCTAGAGCGGGATGTATACTGACACACAAATTATTTTACTTTAAGTATACCCAGCCCGTCCTGGAGCGGGGTGGATACTACAGGAGAGGGTGAGCGAACGAAACGAGCGAGCCTTCCCAAAAAGAAAACCTTATGATATTTGGCTTTACGTAGACTAGCCAAACAAGCCCGTTCTAGAGCGGGGTGGATACTGACACACAAATTATTTCACTTTAAGTATACCCAGCCCGTCCTGGAGCGGGGTGGATACTGCTACACAAATCATTTTACTTTCAGTGTAACCAGCCCGTGCTGGAGCGGGGTGGGTACTGCTACACAAATCATTTCACTTTTAGCGTAACCAGCCTGTCCTGGAACGGGGTGAATACTGCTACACAAATCATTTTACTTTTAGTGTAACCAGCCTGTCCTGGAACGGGGTGGATACTGCTACACAAATTATTTTACTTTAAGTATAACCAACCCGTCCTGGAGCGGGGTGGATACTGACACACAAATTATTTTACTTTAAGTATACCCAGCCCGTCCTGGAGCGGGGTGCATACTGCTACACAAATTATTTTACTTTAAGTATACCCAGCCCGTCCTCGAGTGGGGTGGATACCTCCACAAATTATTTTACTTTTAGTGTATCCACCCTGGCCTACGACGGGCTTGTTTGGTTCAAGGGAATGTTAAGGGGGAGGTGTGATTAGGAAAGTGTTGGAAGATGATATGTAAGGGATGAGGTCATTGTGTTTTATAGCCTTTTTCTTCCTTCCTTCTGTCAAGGAGTGATTGGGGTAATGTGAGCAGAATAAAATGTGAACTCCATCTGCCTACCTAGTGACTTTCCCTTTCGTTATATTGGCCTGACAGCAATGCCAATTGAAGCTAGAAATGGCCTCCAAGTGAAAAGTCCTTTGGCTCAATGCCATTGGACATTAGATGTCCCATTTTCTAGCGCCTACATGGCAGCTCACGAGGTAGTCCTAAAAACCTAAACCACCCCTTGCATACCGTGAAAGTTTTGGCAGTCAACATGTAAGAAATCGAGACAACCGGAAGGGCAAACTAAGAACTCACCCTGTATAACCGCCAATATCAAGATTCAAACCTCCCGCTCCTACTTTCTCTTCATCCATTGAGAAATGAGGGCCTATCAGAATCTAACTTCAATCACAATCTCAATGACTAGACCCATCTCGCCTAATATTTCGCTATAAAATTCAATAGCTACATCACCTCTCCAAAGTATCATGAGATATGAGAGGTTAGGTTAGGTTTAGGTTAGGTTTAGGTTAGGTTAAGGTTTGAAAATTTTATGGGAACTAACTAATTGGAGTGAAGGCTGTTGCAACCTAACCTAAACGTAACCTAAACCTAAGGGAAAGTCTCGCTTCGTCACCTCTAAACAAATTGAAGACTTAAGAAGATAATGTCCATCTGTGTCAGAGTGAAAGTTGTGGATTGCCTCCTTTCTTTTGTTGGGAAGTTGACGAAGCTAGGCGTCGATCAAGTTGATTGTGTCCAGTTGGTATGGGCAATGAAGCATGTGAAGGAGCGTCTGAGGAGAAAGGGATTTTGGGCAGTTTCACGTGAAAGTGGCAGCTGTCCTTCCATTAATTCCTTCCGCACTGACGGACTTTATCTTCCCCCAAAAAACCTTTGTTTCCAATGGACCCATTAGCAACAAAAGGATAAAAGAACCTAAACCACCCTACCTCAATTACGCACAAACATTCTGAGCCAATCCAACTTCAAGAATTACTGTCATTCTTAACCTCTCAACTTTCACCTTTCACTTTGCCCTTTTTTAATCTTTAATCTTTCGACTTACAAAATGCATTTTCTTCAAGGTCATGACCCCTGTTCAACCCTTGGCTAAAGGTCAAACATCAAGCTCCCTTCCCCCCCCCCCCCGCAAGAGCAACAGAGATGGGAGAGCGGGGGGCGCTCTCCCTCTCTGTTTGTCTTTTCGAAAATCAATTCACGATCAGCGATCACAATCAGATCAGCTACAGCGATTATTGTCGAATTCTTACTTTTTCACCTGGACCGCCTCTGAATCACAACTCACGAAATTTAAAGTAGTGTTATAACGGCTTATACAGCTTTCAGAAGTCAACAAAAATCAAAACGAGAATTAACGAGTCATTTACGAAGCAGGACAAGTAGTTTACTAGGAAAGCCTTTCGGTTACGAAATTTCGGCTAAGATTCTTGCAAAACCCGAATTCGGGTAAAAGTTGCCAAAAAACCTATTGATTTTGTGACCCAATTCCGCACTGTATCGTTTGAAATCCATTTAATTTTGAGTGTATTTACTAATGATAGAGGTGAAGTCGTAAGCAATGGGAGGAAGTGGCCACGGCCAGCGGATTTAGGTGAAGTGGATGACTAAAATTGACTAAATTCTTGAGTAGTGTTGGTTTTAAATTGAGCCGTTAGTAACAACATTCTTTGAAATGTTTTTGTTATTCAGGGCGTTGTTGGATGGAAAGTGAAGGAAAGAAAGGCGTGTTACGATCGTCAAGCGTTGATGAGGCCGAAGTGGATTCATGAGTTCTGGAGTCTTCCCGTCTGCTCGAGTCATTAGAGCCCTTTAGGAGCTTCCCAAAAGAAAACGAGGAGAAAACTATCCATTTCCCCACAGGAAAAACGGAGTGGCAACCTTAGAGCAAAGCGTACAACTTTCCCTGCCCAGCACAAACTTCAATCAATAAAAGAGCCCCACACGCACTCGAAAGTCTTCAAGAAAATATTCTGTGCATGAACTTCTTTCTTAGAAGGAAATCCACAGTATAAGTTNAAAGTCTTCAAGAAAATATTCTGTGCATGAACTTCTTTCTTAGAAGGAAATCCACAGTATAAGTTTCTCAGAGACCATTTTGAGCAGATAAGTTAGCAACGCTCGGAACATGCAACTAAACATGGTCCTTTTAAACCTAAACTTAACCTAAACCTAAACCTAACCTAAACCTAACCTAACCTAAACCCAGCCTTAATCCTTTAAAGCCCTGGTACTTCAGTATCCATTCTCTTGATTCTCTCCAAGTTTTCTGGAATGAGATGAGTGTTGGATGTAATTATGAGAGTGAAAGTCCCTTCGGCATTTCCACTTTCAGAATCAAGATTATTCAATTTCAGCGTCCCAAATTCAAATGAATATATTTGAAGGCACTATATTTTACATTTTGGATTTTAAAACTGCACTTTTCCCTCTGTAAAAAATTTCTATTAGATAGAATAATGGAAAGCTGTTGTCTAAAAAGAGCATAAAACATGAATGCACGTTGTAGCTCGACTCGAGCCGCTCGAGCACATCTTGCTTTCTCTTTCACCCCAAATATCGTAAACTTAAAACCTCAGGAGCAGACGTTTTACGACGAAGCTTAAGAACATTACCAGATGATACGCTGAAAAAAAAACGTTTCACAGCACCATCACACCTGCCTCGAACATTGCCTCGAACATCAAAGCTCAGATTTCCCCCATTTTTTTTTTCGAAAAAGCGGATGTTTGTAAAAAAAAACAACCTAAGATTAAAAATCTGTTGGTACACTTTGTTTAGTCGCCCCGGGCCGAGCCAGAATATATTTTCAAATTTCACGCTCATCCATACACTCTACCCAAGAATTCTGCCCTCTGCCCGAGAATTCTGCCCAAGAATTCTGCCCTAAGAATTCTGCCCAAGAATTCTGCCCAAGAATTCTGCCCAAGAATTCTGCCCAAGAATTCTGCCCAAGAATTCTGGCCTCTGCCCAAGAATTCTGGCCTCTGCCCAAGAATTCTGCCCAAGAATTCTGGCCTCTGCCCAAGAATTCTGGCCTCTGCCCAAGAATTCTGGCCTCTGCCCAAGAATTCTGGCCTCTGCCCAAAAATTCTGCCCTCTGCCCAAGAATTTTGCCCCAGAACTCTGCTCAAGACTTCTGCGAATTGAAAGCAATTCCACTAGACCAATATGATTTCAGTTTATAGGGTACAATGGCTCGTTTTTAAAAAAATTCTTCTAAATACAGCTTGTTTGTTTTTCAATTAATTCAAATTTAATCTAATCCCTTTGAAAACGGTTTATTCCATGAGTTTTCCGCCATTGAAAATTTCTTTTTGAAATTAGATCTATTTGAACGAGCAGCTGCTCTTGAAATGGTTCTAACCAGCTTAGATGTATATAAAGTAGGAGAAATTTCCACTTTTGCCTCACTTCCTTCGTAGTTTTTTTCTGTAACTTAGGTGAAAAGACTCTAATTTTCATTTGGTTCTTCTTTTAACAAGAGATCAAAGCTCCATCTTCTTCTTCCTCGCTCCTCACTTCTCTTTTGAAATCCTTCTAGTCTACGCCTAAATTTTTTAGAATTTGGAAATGAAGAGGATGCTTTTGAATATGCCTTGACGTGATGTTCCTTCTTGTTGCGTAAATAAGAGAAAGTTAGTTGTAGAGATAGGTTCTTCCGCTGCCAGTCGCCGGAAGGATTTATTCAGGAAGTCAAAAGCTTATCTTTCCATTCCACCAAAATATTCGAGTAGTGCAGAAATTGTGGGAGAAAGTGAAAAGTCAGGAAGTGAAAACTCCATGGACGCATCAAAACTGATTTATAATGGAAATCCTCCTGCCAGAAACAAACTGACAGCTCTCACAATCCTTTTTGACTCTTACAACAAAGCCATCATCCTTACAAAAGCTGGATACTCGTAGTTAGAAAACGTGTATTGTAGTCAAGGGTTTTAAGTAAGTAGCCTTAGGTATTTTCTACCGTGTGGACAACTGCTAACTTCAGGTTTTTAATTTTTCCTCCTTTCCCTCCCTGCTTTCCCTCATTCATTTCCCTCATTTCTTTCCCTCCCTTTCTTTGTCATGGGCGGGAGAAGAAAATCAAAAAAAAAATTTAAGAAGCCCCGAAGCCACTTTCTCTTTTAACATGTAACTTCCATAAGAGACTTTCTCCATGCCTTTTTTCCACCTTTTAAAGTCGGGACACCATGTACTCACCTGGAGCATACGCAAAACACGATTCCGTCAAGAAGAAAATCCAGAAGAGTAGCATTAGTTGTCCAGACTGAGACCAGGTTGGCCCCATTTTAGGAAGTTAGCCAATCGCTTAGCCGAGCGCTTAGTAATCCCAGCTCACCGGTACTTTTCCATTCCCCTGAAAATTAGAAAGTAGGTATTAAAAATTCTGTAAAAGGGGCTGGATTATGATTGGAGGTGGCCACAAAATGCTTGTACCGAGGAAAGCGTTTCAAAAAATAAAAAATAAAAGAGGATGTTCCTCAAATCGAATCAAAACCAATTTCAGTTTAATGTTCTTTCAGTTCTTAGTTCTCAGCTCATTCAACACGTTTTTTTGAGTCCAAGTTGAGAAAATAGAAAGTGAAAGGACTTAAAGCCGGCCGTGATTCTTAACCGCATGTTGGGCAAGTGTCTTTTTTCGTTCTGAATTGGTTGGAATCCAATAAAGAAAAGTAGGGAGGAAGAAAGCATAAAAGTTGTTCATCACTCCTTGAGAAAGGGCGTGCTAGAAGAAAGGACTTGAGATTAAGAAAGGACTTGGCCCATGTCCAAGGACCCTGTCCATGTTGGCTCTTCTTCTTCCCCAACTTCCAAGAAAGTAAAGATGAAGAGAAAGGATGAATTAAGGCCTTTCTACTCACTTTCACTTCCTTTCACTCTCAAATGAAATGAAAGTCAAGCAAGAAAATGCTAAGAGTCCAACTAATACTAGTTACCACACTCTGGGCCAGAGTCTGGCCAAGACTTGGACTCCAAGACTTCGATTCCAAGACAACGACTATAGTTACAGACTATTTTCTAAATTCTAAGGGGCCTAACATTTTAGTTTCTAAATTCTAAGGGGACTAAAATTTTAATTTCTAAAGTCTAAGGGGCCTACCAATTTACTGTCTAAATTCTAAGGGGACCTAACATTTTAATTTCTAAATTCTAATGGGACTAAAATTTTGAACATGAGCATGTAAGTGGGTTGTAAGGTAGTTAGAGGAAAAGGGGATATTTAAATGGGTATCATTATGAAATTGCTCTCTTGAATTTAAAGTATTCTTTATTCCAGAACCCAAAGAAGGTAATTCGGAATGACTTCGAAGTTCCTCTTTGGGGTGGAATTTAATGGTAGGCAATTACAAGGATAATTCAATTCATAATTGGGGAAAATGAGACAGGAGAATTGGAGGGAAATATTACTTATGCTCAACAGAGCGTCTCCATCTTCTGTCTTCCACATTTTTTTTTATTCTCCTACATCTAAGATCTTCTCATAGAAAAATTGGATGAGGCCATTAGTAAATGAAATGGCTTGATTTTGGAAAAATCTTATTTGTGAACGTTGAGCATACCTTACTAATTTTTGGCAATTTTTGGCAAGAGACGTGGAATCCGCAAACTCGTAAACATTGGGTCGTGCAAAAAGCAAAATATTCAGCTTAAAATATTGTAACGTAAATTCCAATGTAGCCTCGTACCGGTAACTAGTCGTAAAAGCATTTTTGTACACTTAAAAGTCGATTGTACATCGACATAGTCGAAAAATTCAAAGAGAATTGACTTGTTTGATATTCTTTTTTTGTTTTTTTTTTCTTATTACCTTTGACTTGGCTCTTGGCTCTATCACAGGGCTTCGGGCTACTCACTTAT
>JABASL010000674.1:0-14825 GCA_019775825.1 Neanura muscorum | reverse complement strand
GCTTGACTTTGGTTATGAGCAGGTCAACTCCATGGAGTAAAAACCAAGTTGGCGGGCCGTGGAATCCTATTTGGAAAAACAATTTTCAAAAATATAAATTGTGTCTGAGGCTATAAATACTCGGCTCCACGGCAAGTCAAATAATCCCTTGAATTTCTTCAACCAATGCAGAGATTTTGTTTAACGAGTTTAAGTGATTTGAATTTTCTCGTGGCAGTTAAAATTACGCGGGTTTAGGTTCAGCATTGACGATTATTTTGTGATTTATAACAGGCTTGAAGTTGTATAGTTCTATATATTTGTCCCACTATATATTTTTTGGAGATTTTACACTCAATGCAATCTGAATATGTTCCAAGCACAAATTTATTTATTTCTAAATATTGTTACAAATACATTTCAGGCCGCATTTAGAGTTAATATAAAGTCTGTTGTGATTTCCCGGTGCACGGATCGCATTGAGGACAACCGAAACATGGGCCATCGCAGCCAAAACCTCCGTAGCAACTGCAACCCCAACACTGATCCTGTTTACCAAGTTTTGAAGTCATCTGGCTCATGCTACCACCGAGCATTATTTCGTTTTCACCCTCAGCAGGAACTGTCACTATACAGAAAATGTAATTAAGAGAAAAAGTTGTATTATTTTAAACAGTTGTGACCTAACTNAACTTTTGAAGACATCTGGCTCATGCTACCACCGAGCATTATTTCGTTTTCACCCTCAGCAGGAACTGTCACTATACAGAAAATGTAATTAAGAGAAAAAGTTGTATTATTTTAAACAGTTGTGACCTAACTTACATGGCGTGGAAAAGGCAACTGCAAATAGGCACACGAGAATACAAAGGCACAGGGAGGTTTTCATGGTAGTTTTGGGTTTGGTTGAATTACAGTTATTGAATGTGGTACATTTGTTAATTGAAATAGTATTTATACTTGATTATAATATCCAGTACTCTGGAAATCATGAAGAAAGCTGGGTGTATTCATATGTATTTTTCCAGGTAAAACGCACACAGTGATGCAAGATGGAATTTACTTAGAAATTGGTCACAACACAGTACATCGCAGTCTAGACTGAGGTAGGAAAACAGTTCATGTCTGGCGATTATATCCAGGTGATTGCACAACAAACTCGTGGTAAATAACTTACGTCATTCAATTCGTTGGGAACGTATTTTATTCATAATTATACGAAAAGTTGGTTAACTTAAGTGATAAAGTTCATTGTTTTATCACTTCAATTCAACTAAAGACTGGTTGAATCTGAAATTTTAAACCCGTTTATGATAAGAATACAAAAATTCATATATATAATTACCATTGAGGCGGTATGAGATGGCATGAGATGAATTCTTTTTTTCGCTCTCTGCGCCATCCTTCTGCAGTTTTTATCAACAACTACAAAAATACAGTCATAAGGTCTAAAACTTGCCATGGCACCTTTTTATTGGGATTTGTTCATCAATGGATAGATTTTTTAACGGGATTAACGCCTCATTATTGTAAGAAAATTATTTCTTTTGTATCATATTAATACGTTTCTAAACTCATACGTAAAATTTTGATTCGTCTGATAACTGTCAGATACTGTTATTTTTCAGTTTGAAGTTCTGTTGCGGGCAAGTCTTTTCACGGGCGTAACACATTTCTACAGCAATTTGATTCAATTTTATTCAATTTTATTATAAACCAGGTAGGCGTAGCCGATGGCGCAGAAAGCCAATGCAGGTGTGAAGTTTTGGAAAAGTCGAAGAAATTGCCCTAACCACTTTTACATATTAATACCACATACTGTTTAACTGTGACGCTATATGCAATTTGGTGACAATGTGTTTATACGTAGCAAGAGACATGCCGCATTTAATCAGGTAAAAATAGGAAACTGGTTTTATTTCACGGACAATAATTTGTAAGCCTGTATCACTATTGTTTACGATAAGAAAATTCCATTCAAGGAAACCGCAGAAGTTCGAATTTTATATTTTGCGCAGGTATAGCATTTACCAAAGTGTACATGTCGGGAGATGCAATATATTCTAGTTTACAGAACAAAAAATATATGAAATCCTTGCATGCCGAGTGGGGTTGTAATAACTAATTAATTCCAACTATAATTTAACGTTTTGAGCTTCTGCCCCTGCGTGGAAACCATTGTAACTAGAATTTTTCGATTAAGATCCCGAGCCTGCATAGTCATAGATCTAAAGGCATTCGGCACCTGGGTCTGTGCAGAAAGAATTCTAGAAGTTTGTTGCATCTGGGGCTGCGCCGAAGGGGTTCTAGAGGTAATTTGGATCTGGGACTGCACAGAAATGGTTCCCGACGTTTCAAGCTTTTGAGTCACCACAAATACGATTTTAATTTAATTACACATTTTGAGATTCTGTGCTTGCGTGGACTCAAGTCCGACTTGCAAAAAGAAACGAATTTAGTTTTTAGCCCGACACAGGGCTTATGGGATCGTCATGTCTGTCCGTCTGTCTGTCCGTTATCACGATAACTCGAGCAGGAGTTGACCGATTGATAAGAAATTTCGCACACATGACCTTTGACCTAAGTTAGGAATCAAGTTCGAAGATGGGCCACAATGGACCACAACTTCCGGGTCAAAGGTCAAGGTCAACCACTTTCTAAATATGATTAGAAGGAGGACCCTTCTCTACTTGGAAAACCTATACGATAAAATATGTGACATGGCAATTGTCACAGGTCAATCAAAGGTCATCCAAAGGTCATCAGGATTCAATGTCCATGTGAAGGGTACCTGGCCACTAAAAGTGTCCAGGTCAAATGTGCACAGTGCACACTTTTAGAAAATTGTGCAACTTGAAAACAATTTAAGGTTAGAAGTGAGGGGACATTGACACATCACATTACCCATGACCATGACATTGGACCATGACATTGGACCATGACATTGGACCATAATGACGAATGGTGCTCAGCGTGCACCAGTTTGAGAGAAAGTTCGATAAGTGCACAATTTTGAAAATCGATTCACTGAGTGCACAAATATGAAAATAGGTCTACAGGGTACACCACTTTGTGAAACGGTTCGCTGAGTGCACAAGTCTGAAAAACCGTTCAACAAGTGAATAAGCAACACGAGAAGATTCACGGTACACAAACAATTTAATGTCGTGAAAACAAACCACGTGGAGTATTCCCCAAATGACGCCAGTCATTGAACTCGCACAGAAAATTTTATAGAAAGGTCTCACGACAACCGCCCCACGTCGTGAAAAAGAGCTTCTCAAAGACCACACCTGTGTCGGGCTCAGCAAAGCTGTACTGATAGGTTTTACATCTAACGTCTTTTATTTATACTATGTATTTGCGTACATAAGACAGACACCAAAATAAACTTTTGAATGAAATTGAAGGTATCTTGCTAGGATTCGGTGCAAAGAAATGGGGAATCAATACGCATTATAGTCAACAGTTGATGTTTATATTTTTCTCCACCCGAAATGCAAAATGCCGATTAGGCAGAGGTCCAGTTAGGCTTTATTACGTTTGTGTTTTAAAATATTGCTGTTTAGCAAAAGATTTTTTCTTCATCTTTTTTGAAAAATAAAAATAAATGTTTCATTTTGGCGAACTGATTAGTTTGGGCGAGCGGTGCCGAACGGTGAAGGGGTGTTTTGATTACTAGTCAAACGTCAACTGAAAATATCCATATTTATTATGTGTTCTTTTCTGTGCCCGTTTGTCCATCTTATCCAAATTGCAAGAACGATGTCATTGCTGGCAAAAAGAGAGCAATTTTGGGAACTCTTATATCGTGCACTGCGCTCATATGTACTGACCCCTAACCCCTAACACTTGACACTCAGCTTATGACATATGAAATGAGCCAATATAATAATATAATCCTTATTTCGTGCGACCCTTTAATTTACGGGAATTTACATAACAATTGATAATGCTCAATTTATAGTAAAATTATTTATAATTAGATATTACCTATATACCTATACGATTACCTTTTACCCTTAATTAGTTTTTTGTGTTGATGTAGTATATTTATATTGTGCTGTATATAATACAAATAGTTCACATTTACTGCAGATTTCAAGGCAGCAATTAAGGGGCAAGTCGGTTAATAGTCGTACCTCGTTTGGAAAAGTTCAGATTCTGCATGAACTGCGTCCGAAAGAGAGATGGGCGAGGATCTATCATTTCAAACTCGTATGCTCAAAACAGTTTAAAAATTTGTTGTAGTTGGAATCCGTGTTATGTTATTGTATTAATAGTTATTAATGTAAATAATGAGAATGACGCATTGGGGGATGAGGTGACAGTTTTGTCCGTATTTCACTAGAGACAGCCTGTGAAAGCTTCTTTCCGCCCAACCCAGCTGTCTCTCCGCTCCATTTTCAGCATTCTTCCTCAACAATTCCAACACTCGAACAACTTCTCAAAAGAAAGTAAAGGGGCAGAAGGCGAGCATAGCTTCTCCTTCTTTACAACTGCCAAGTTTTAAAACAATTTAATTTCAAAATTTAAAATTAAAAAAAAAGCGAGTGGGCGAGAGAAATAGACATGCCAGATTCTAGGATCGAAAGGGGGAATCCTTTCGATTTTTGAATCGGGCTTGTCTAGTTTTACTGAAATACTTTCATTTTTTGTGTCCAAGGACAACGTGTCGAATCCTTTCAGTGAACAGAAATTATAACAAATAAGTCGTAATTTCACTTGATCATGTTTCCAGGGAGTGGGAGCCATTTCTTTAAATTTTATACCTTCTGCAGAAAAGATCAAAAGTCATTGATAATGAATCGCTACAAGAAAATACGCCAGATTCAGCCATTACGTATCACATTTCCACGGAAATCAGTCTGGTTCTTTATAAAAGTCTTTTAAAAGCCTTTCGTGGTAGTATGGATCTGTTTCACTAAAGCAAAAGCATAGTTGTGTTCAACTTTTTCAAAGACAGTGGTGTGCAATATGACTAGTAAAATTCTCACCTATTTTGTCCTGTTACTTAACCTAACAATTCTGGGTTCTGCCAACGCAAACGTAAGACCCTGTATTAAACAATCCATATATCCAATTTTTAAAAAAACTAGGAAGTTGCGTTACCAGTCGGGTTTGTTTGGGGATTCCGAAAAGGGTTGAATTTTTTACCGAAAGCTTGTCTTTTTTTTACCGAAAGATGATCAAAAACTGAAAGGTATCCTTTTACCGAAAGATTTTACAGGAATGTATTGTTTTACCGAAGAAAAAGCCCCTATTTACAGAAGGACTTTTATTTACAGCAGGGAATATTGAATTTAGCTCATTAACTTATACATAGATTTTTAGCACGAAATAAAGTCAAAAATGGAGAATGGAAGAAATGGAAAAAATAAACGGAGAATGGAAGAAATAGAGAAAAATCAGCGGAGAATAAACCGAACGAAGATTAAACTTATGCTCTACAACATAAACCTAAACGTTGACTAACCTAAACCTAACCGTTGACTAACCTAAACCTAACCGTTGACTAACCTAAACCTAACCGTTGACTAACCTAAACCTAAACCTAAACGTTGACTAACCTAAACTAAACCTAAACCTATGTGAAAATTAATTTAAGAATTGAAAATTGAAAATTAGATAAAATCTTAGAAGTAAGCCTTATGATTTTATTTAGATCAAAAGAATGAAGTTGTTTTGAGAGTGGCTGCTGGGGATTGACTGAAAATTGGTGGCTCTATGCAAAGAACCCATATTTATAGCTTTTAGATTACAAAATGCATATTGAGCGATAGGATCTACCCGCGGTGGGTCACTTTTTTTAGCTTCATCTCGCATGAATCACCTTAGAAACTATAAAACGCTTTCCAGGTGTAAGTAGTGAACGGTTTATAATAACTGTACACATTACTTTAAGGTGAATTAGGAGAAAGGGGTGCTTAGAGCTAAACCATACAAAGTATTGATTGCTAATACTACCAATGACAAATAGATAATGGAAGGTAGAGATTATTCAAGATGGCGACGAAAGGATTTTTTTCTCACAACCAAAACCTAAATCTAATCCTAAACCTTAACCTAAACCTAAACCTAAACACTAATTGACCCTAAATCATTAAACTAACCAACTAACTCGCTGACCCTAAACCGAAATTTACTCTAAGCCCAAATTCTCCATTTCTCCCAATCCTTCTCCATTTATTTTTCTTCCTTTCTTCCATTCTCCATTTTTGATTCCATTTCGTGCTAAAAATCTATGTATAAGTTAATGAGCTAAATTCAATATTCCCTGCTGTAAGTAAAACTCCTTCAGTAAATAGAGACTTTTTCTTCGGTAAAACAATACATTCCTGTAAAATCTTTCGGTAAAAGGATACCTTTCAGTTTTTGATCATCTTTCGGTAAATCATCTTTCGGTAAAAAAAGACAATCTTTCGGTAAAAAGATATTATCCCTTCCGAAAAGAGGAGAAAATATTGTTTCTTGGTTATTTTGGAACAGTAATTCTAGACTGAGATTTTTTTGGTATTTCCTCACTCCTTTTATGGAATCTAATCATTTATATCCAAAAAACAAATTGGGATTGCAGAACTGCTAGCAAAACGATTTCATATCAATTTGTCACAATAATAGCTTTTAAGAAACCTATTTCGAAATGTCCTTTTTGTTATAGCAAATTTTTAAGTCACATTTATTAATTAGCGCAGTGGCCTTGTGCAAACGTAGAATTGTCGTGTATCTGTCTGTCGTCTGTATGTACCAATTCGTAGCTCAGGAGCATCTGGACAATTTTGTAATCTGATTACTTTTCCAAATAATAGGGGTCCTGAAACGGTTTGCTATTGGCTATAGTTGAGCTGGGTCAAATTTCAAGGTCAACAATTTTTCTACGGAAACACAAAAAATTACCCGTACAAAAGTTGTGCCTTTCATCGAAAGAAACAATTTTTTGTGACATTTGCATCTATTTCACGACCAAACAATCAATCTCAGAAATCCCTCAATCAAAATTGTCCCTCAGTCTAATTTGTTTGATGGTGTGAATACTGGAGGTTGTGAAGCGACTTACTGTATGAGATGATTGACTTGGGATAAATTCTGGTTAAGTTTAGGTCAACATTTTTTAACCTTTTCAAAATCAATTTTTTATGAAATTTTTTTATTTTGAAGTTATCATAACCGAAACTAACCTAAACAACCCAAACATCAATAATTAACATAGCGCTTACTTGGTAGAGTCAATTTCCATTGATTTTAGTTGACTTTTAGGCGTTGGCCTGATTTTGGCTTGGCCTGGTCTTGGCCTGGGTTTTAGCACGACCCGACATTTTGCGCTTAACGACAAAGGGTTAATAGTTATTTAATGATATGCCACGCCATGGGCGTTCGATCAGACGTATTTTATATTTACATCACGGTAATCACTTGTCGGTCTGCCTCACGTCGGCTCACCTACGATAATATACTCGTATTATAACGGTTGATGCAAATTATTAAAGCAAACTAAATGAAAATCAAATATCGTATCATTAAAGCGTCCACCATGGCCCATATAATAACCAAAATATTAGATTTTCAATGTCAAAAATTTTGCTTTCCTTTAAATTTTAGTTAAATGAAACGGCAAAATTTCCAATACAGCTTCTGCGAAGGACGATTTTTATGACTAATATTTTACGTACTTGGTGGTTGTTTTCAAAAATCATTATTGTGTGTCAGCAAAAATATTCACCACCCATGGTTGGCATTAGAAGTTGTAGCCTCGTCCAGCAGAAAGAAATCTAAATTTTGATTAATGCTATTTTTAAAAAAAATTGACGGCATTCCTACTCAATTTCGACTCAAATCGCAGCAAAAGCATAACCCGGAAACAAAAATTGGGTGAAAGTTTTTGACTAAATGATTTCTACTAACTTCCAGAGAGTAAAACGAGAAGATGGCCTTCGGTTTTACTTAGAATCGATTTTGGAAACGGTAATTCCATTGATTACAAAATGTTGAATGTAGACTCAGTGGTTGTAATTTTCTTCTCTGTAGCTGGAAGGTCTGGGCCAATCTATACAAAAAATCGAGGAGAAAATTAGAGTTCTAGATCGCCGAAGTGAAGAAACTGGTAAGCCAGTATCAATATATCTCCTGTAATTTAGCATCCCAGTGCCGACCGACGTCACTGAACCTCTTTAGCATGACACCGCAACACTGCAAACTGTTTCCATTTCAAAAGTGGAAATGGTAATGTCCATCGGGCTTGACCCGAGCAACTTGGTGGCATGAATCCAGCTGCCGTTATCTGAAGATCTTGATCATTGAACAATGCTAACTTTTCCATTTTAGCAACTACTGCTGACAAAATTGAAATTGTTGAGCACCGCACTGCAAATATCGAAACTCTTCTGTTATCAATGAATACTAAAGTTTTCGAGCAAGCCGAAACCGGATGTAGTCACTGGAGCAAATTGGAAACTGAAATTACTAGTGTAAATGAAAACATAAGGGCTGTACAGCGAAACAATGAAAATGTTGAAAACCTTGTCATATCAACAAAATCCGAAATACTGAAAAAATTTGTTCATCTGGAAGAGAAAAGTGACAACTTTGAAGTTAAATGGAAAAAGCACCAATTAAATACGACAGCTGCATTTGCGAATTCGAATCGGCAAATGAACGTTTCTATGCAACGGTTGGACAATCTTGACACGGTTGTGGTGTCGGTAATGCCCATATTGCCTACCTCTGTATAAATTAAATATTCTATAATTACAGCGAAATCTAAAACCGTATGTTCTGCTAAATGATCGCCAAATTGCCATATTTTATGTTATTTCTAGTTACTAAACTTAACTCAATCGGTTGAGCAGATCAGATCGGATGTTCTGACCCGGCAACAACGTGAACTTGACGAAACCCGAGCACTGGCTTCGGCTTCTGGGTAAAATTATTGTCTATTCCTGGATCAAAAAATTCAATTTAAAAATCACAAAATATTCTTTAATTGCAGCCAGTGCTACAATCCAAGTGGAAATACAGTGATCAAGGACTGTGCAGATATACATGATTGCAATGCAGAGGCCATAAGCGGCGTTTTCTATATATCGCCTATACCAGAACGTCCAATACAGGTCAACAAAGATTCAGTATTTTTACTAATAAAACGAAAAGTGGCAGTGAAATAGAATACTGTCACTTGCAGGCTCTTTGTGACCTTGATGATGGCCAGGCATGGACCGTAATTCAAAGGCGTGGTGCACCACTTCCGGCATCCGAGGAGCGAGTTGATTTTTTTCTGGGATGGGATTCTTATGAAAATGGATTTGGATCACCCAATTCTGACTACTGGCTTGGTAACAAACATTCGAAAAGGCAGGAACAATGTGTGTAATTTGTAGCATATTTTGCAGGTTTACGGAGCATTCATGCCCTGACAAGAAATAATGACACTGAACTTCTAATTCATATGACGCATTGGAACGGAACTTACGCCTGGGCAAAATATAAAACTTTCAGAGTTGGAAGCTCGCTGGACAAGTATAGACTATATGTTGGGGAATACAGCGGAACGGCAGGTAAAGGTTTTAGGAATTTAAAGTAAAGCGTAATTCCCCTCACCATTTTAAGTGTTTGATCATTAATTTTTGTCTGTGGAGCAGGGGATTCATTAATCAGGTATCATAACATGATGGCCTTTTCTACAAAATACCAAGATATTCACGACACAGGTCACTGTACAGCAACGCTTCGCGGAGGTGGTTGGTGGTATAATCGTTGTGGTTTGGTAAGATTTTTACTCCATGCATTGTAATTTTGGTGTATTGTTGTACGAAGCCCCGGTATCTACACTAACAATTTACCACACCACGGCCTGAATGATTGATCAGAATACAGAATGTAGAATACATTTTTTTAGGAACTATAAAGCAAGGATTTTTAACATAATTCTTTGAGCTACCAATTTTTGAGCTTCTGAGCTTTTTCCGCAGATTCCGGATTGGCAAACGTTTCTGTCAAAAAGGAAAAAAGTAGAAGTGAAATCAGGAGAAAATAAATGAGTTCATTGAATGTGGCGAAGAACGCTACAAATATTCAAAAATTTGTGATGCTCCTCTTCGAATATTTTTTGTCAAATTCTTCTTTACATTTTACACTTTTTAACCATATTCAGATATTTTCCAACTCTTCTCAAGGCTATACATAATATTCAATTTTTGGCATGGTTATTTTACTTTCTAAAATTTTGGTTTCGAATTCCATGTGCCCTAAAAAACTACCAGTTTTTTAAGGATGTGCCGTTTTTGGCGTAAATTATTCTAGAAACCCCATAATACAAGCCATATAATTGCAAAACATGTGGTAAAGCCAAACAATCCCGTCCTAGGACATGCTGCATAATCTAAACGTCTAAAAAAATTTGTTTCCCTGTTTTTATTCTTCCTAAAAACGGCTGTTTTGGCTAGACTCAGTAGGGTACAATCGTCAAGTGGATTTTACGCACACGGCCGTTCGCTGCGTTCAATCCCCCCGTACGTTTGAGACCCCGTGATTTAGAGCTTCATCATATGTCGTCGTGTTGGTTGGGTAAGAATGCGGTTATTCCGGAGGAATTTTTTTGTGCGTCTGTTTTCTCCCGCTAGTGGGAGAATTGGACTTTGGACCCCGACTACCAGATGTAGCAATACTTTTATTGTAGAAATAATTTATGTATGTTTCAAGAGTTAGTTGCCATTATACTATTCAAGCTTTCTTTTCTGTGTTTAGGCAAATTTAAATGGTCCATACGGCGCTGATGACCCACAGAAAAGAGACAATTTTAAAGCAATCATTTGGTATACCTTCACCAACGGCATTGATTCACTAAAAAGCGTCCGAATGCAGATTAGGCGGAGAGCAATTTAATTTGTGTTTATACTTTACTTGAAATAAATTGTAGAATTTTGCGTGTAAGGTTGTTTTTTTGCGAGGCTGCTCGAAAATAAAATCATTAGTTGAAAAATTATTTTATCTTGTAGTTCAGAATTCACATTACGAGATGTATCCGCCTAAAATATCTAAATTCTAAATTTAGAACCTAAAGTTAAGCTAAAATGTCCGTCTAACAAATATTACCAACATTTTTAGTTTGCTCGAATTAAAATGATTGCGCGCTCTTAAGAATTATGAGCTTATTGCTTTTGATTTAAATTCCCAATAGTACCTGATTGAAAAATAAATAAGATCGCCATTTAGCATCCAGTTTTGATTACTCTATTCATCCTTTGAGAGAGGAAAATTTGTTTGTTGTAAATTTTTACAACTTTTAAACCAGCTTCCCACCGATTTCTATGAGATTCTCCGAAAAATTGCAACAAACTGAGATTTTAATGATTCGGGACTAAATTATTTCCTAAATCCCAAGTAATTTTTCTTTTCAGATCAATATTTGACCTTACATTTTTTACCTAATTTCTCCCTCGGCTTTCCGGACTTCCCTTTGGAGTCGAAATCATTACATTTTAGGGTGGCACATAATTCCGGTACACCTAAATGCTACCTGACCCCGGATTCATACAAATTTAAGCAATACGCCAAAATATAGGTGGTCTCAATGCTGATATAGGTCGCAATTTTCAGACGGATTCCTTCAATTATATGACCATGCCGTACTATTTAGTAAAAAATCGACGGTTGGTCATTTTGATGAAGAGTAAGACGTTTTTGAAGTTCGAAAAATCAAACGGAAATTGCTGGATGATATTTTAAAAGTTGTGGGTATATCAAAACTATAGAGCAAAAATAATAAAACCTTAGAATTAGTTTGTAACCTCACGAAGCAAAATCTCCTACCTTCCCTGACACTAGTTCATTATGGCATGAAAAAATGATTTTGATTTTTTTTGAAAATTTTCTTAGTTCATACCACACCAGATTCGCAGCTGTCCAATATTCAAACTGATTTCTAAGCTTATCCAATTATTTTTATTAATAGCTGAGTCCATTATAATTTTTTAAACTAAAAAAAACCACTCTTACTCAAAAATGCCATCCGTCTATTTTTTATTAAATTCTACGGTATGGCATATGGGTAAAGGAATCCTTCTGAAACTTGTGTCCTAGATCAGCATTGAGACTATCTTTAATTTAGCGTATAGCTCACATTTGCAGCATTCCGCAGTCAGGTAGTACCTAGGGGCACCGGACTTATGCAGTAGGTTCACCATGCAGAGGTTGAATTTAAAGAAATTTCGTAAGCTAGGAGTAATTGGCAACATGATTTGGCTTTATTCGAGCAAAACCCAAGACGGCTTAGGAGTGTTCTGAATTTTGTTCTGAGTTTGAAATTCAGGATAAAGTCTTGCGAGTGCAAATAATTCTTAACAAAATAAAATGGTGTAGAGCCGTGGGTTTCGTAACTTTTTCAACTTTTCTTAACTGTTTTCAGCCTCCCCCAACTTTGACCACCTTTTTCATGTTTGTCCTACTTTTTTCAACTCTCTCCAACTTTTATTAACCGTGCAAAATGTTTTTGACTGTCCCAGCTATTTTCAACCACTGCCAATTTCAACTACTAATTTCAGAGAAATGAACAAAGATAAAGTTGGTTAAGAGGTTGCACAGATTAGGGATAGTTCGAAAAGTTAGTTAGATTTGGTTTCAATACAGTTCTGAAATATGAAATGAATTTTCGGCAGTTGGAGGAAGATTGGAAATATAAAAGAAGTTGTGAAAAGTTAGAAGAAAATGAAAAAGCTTTAGAAAGGCAGAAAAAAATTTGGTAAAAAGGTGTGAAAGATGAAAAAATTGAGCGGAGTTATGGAAAGTGGAAAAAACTTGGGATAGTTCATAAAAGTTGGAAAAATGTAAAAGGGGTGGTGTTGTGGGTGAAGCCCTGTACACGTTTAAACCATCACGAATAACTTTGACCAGACCTAACAGGAACTTGGTACTTATCATTAAAAAGTTAAGAGAAATTTGCAAGAGCTTTTTCTCTTGCCAAAGTCAGTAAAAAACCGTTGGTTAAATTTAGGCAAGTAGCGTCAGGTTGGCGATGGTTATCTGGCTATGTGTAGATATAGGATTTACTGCTAGCATTATTCCGGCACCCTGCACTAAAAACGTAGGTGCTGTAGGGTCACGACTCACGAGTCAATAGGTCGAATGTGAAGATTGTTCAGATCGATGAGAGCGACAACTTTTACTAAGGTCATTTCAGCGGTTATGGGGGTACTTATAGTCAATAGAAGAGCAGCGCTGGTGATGATCAAGCATTGCTAACACGTTCGTGAAAACCGATTGGAATTTGACAGGTTTTGTTCCTGAGTTATAACGTGGGAGTAAAGAATCCAGACGTCAGAAGCCTGACGCTAGACACGAAAGCAGCTGATGCGATTTGGTAATAGTTAGTTTTGAACTTCCTCAGAACTCTCACGAGTCAATAGGTCGAATGTGAAGATTGTTCAGATCGATGAGAGCGACAACTTTTAGTAAGGTCATTTCAGCGGTTATGGGGGTACCCATGGTATCCCCGAAGCAGTAGCCAAAATGCGGATTACTTATAGTCAATAGAAGAGCAGCGCTTGTGATGATCAAGCATTGTTAACACGTTCGTGAAAACCGATTGGAATTTGACAAGTTTTGTTCCTGAGTTATAAACGTGGGAGTAAAGAATCCAGACGTCAGAAGCCTGACGCTAGACACGAAAGCAGCTGATGCGATTTGGTAATAGTTAGTTTTGAACTTCCTCAGAACTCAGAACTTCCTAAGTTCGCAGATCGTACCTAGGACCCCTCTCCCAAATGCGGAAGAAATAACCTACCCCTTAAACTTTGACCAACCGTGGTACCGATGTCAAGGAAATACGTTACAAAAATATGGTAGTTATGTAGTATTTATTCTAAAGCTAAAATTTAGTCGAAATTTTTTTTTATTGTGTCGAAATTTGAGATGCAGAATAGTGAGATCTTTTGTGTGAAAAATCAAATCCGTCAGTTTTGTAAGCATACCTAACACTTCCTGACGTCAACAATGATTAGATCAGCTTCATCAGTGGCTTATAAGTTATGACGAATCACGTGTCAGAGTAGTTCGGCAATTCATTTGAATTTCACCGCCCCCTTGACTATTCAACAATTTCTAGAACGCTTCCAATCCTCTCCTGCATAACACTGAATAACACTGAATAACCTGCATGATTATTTCAACAATTTTGTTGCACGATTCATAATTTTAGCTGCATTACACCGCCCTCAGGAATATTAAACTATTTCTAGAAGAATTCCGCAAGAAGCGATATTTCTTAAATTACTTGCAAGATAAGGGATGGTATTTACACTTGGTGGAATCTTAAGTGCTTTATAATTCCTATTGGCCCGAACAAGGAAAACTAAAAACTTAAATTTGCGTAATTAATTTCACTTTTAAATGATTGACATGAGGCTTAGCATTTCAAATCAAAGTTATATAAATTGAAAGTTATGCATGAAGGTTGCGCATTTTGGAATTTCCAACGTGTCATTTGTCCTATAAATATGCTTCAAAATTTTTGGAAAAACGTCACAGCATCCTAGTAGCAGGTTTAAAATTGACAAATAAACAAACTGTAATAACCCGTTCAAGAAATAAAGGCAATTTTCGTAACTTTTCTGTTGGTTGGTGCCAGTACCACCACCGTTTTGGGTCTCCATTCAATGCACAAAACATGTTGAGGTCAGTTTTTGTATTTTGATGTGCAAACATCAAAAAAGTCTAAAATTTCAATTTCTGTACTTAAAAATTTCAACAAAAACACATTTTTGCACTTCTGACCCGGATGGAGGGGTCAGTGGTCAAAAGGACCTTAGCAAAACATTTCTGTCTTCATGAAACGAACGTATTCTGTACAGGGTCCC
>JABASL010000673.1:0-14830 GCA_019775825.1 Neanura muscorum | reverse complement strand
CTCATTATAGAGTCTGTTTCAGTCCATAATTTGGGAGTGTATACTTGCTCTGCAATTTCTCCAGCTGGTACAGCTAATTTCACTGCTGAACTCAAGGAAGTTATGGGTATTAAAAATGGGATACCATCATTTGAAATCGCTGAAAGCGTCCTTGCGCCATTTCGCTTGCCTTCGCCTTAACTAAAAACAGTCTCGAATTTTCCCTCGAGTCCCTCGCTAACTAGTAAATCCATAGTTTCTCCCTCCACTTTATTTCCTGCAAACATGTTCCATTTTAAGTTGAATATGTTGCAATTTTAAAAGGCAATTTTGAAAAGCTGAACCATAATTTTTAGTTGGGGTTGTTGATAATTGTGAACGCTTGAAAGTGATCATAAACTGGTTGTTAATACGCAAGAATCTAATGATTGTTTGAAGGGTCTTTTCAATTTTTCAATAATTATTTACTCCAGTCCCTCCAGAGATTGTGCCCTTCGAATTTGGGCCTGGAGAGATCGTTTCAGGTGATCAAGTGAACCTTCAATGCACTGCTAATAGAGGGGACCTTCCAATACAATTCCATTGGAGCTACCAGAGCTCAGACTTGAGTTCCTCTACAGGACAAAATGGAGTCAGTATTTATAAACTAGGTCCACGGACTAGTACTCTCACGATAACTGAAGTAACGGCTAGTAAACACTTGGGAGCGTATACGTGTAAGGCCAGTTCCGTAGCTGGAACGGCAAATTTCACAGCGCACTTGATAGAAATCATGGGTAATTTTTGGTAGTGAACCACGGGCATTTCGCTTCCGCGGGACAATTTTCCATTTATCCTTTGCGTCCTCCTTTTCTATTTTATACTTGTATTTTTGACCTAACCTTAAAAGTCTTTTTGTTAAACCTATATCCCTTTCCAGTACCAACTCAAATTGCTGTACAATTCAGCGTTGATGGACCAAAATACGCGGGAGATGATGTGCAATTAATTTGTGCTGTGACACAAGGTTCACTTCCTTCAAATTCAGCGTTTCATTGGACTTTTCAAGGATTATCCAATAAACTTGAAACATTAAAGGGAATTGAAATTTCTCGAGTGGGGTCAAAGAGTAGCATGCTAACAATTATTGAGGCTGACATCAGTCATGCTGGAACTTGGACTTGTATTGTATCCAATGCAAACGGTGGAAATGTGTCCAAGAGTGTGGAACTTATTGTCCACGGTGGGCTAAATTTTATGACAAATGACTTGGCTTATGCATTATTTTGGTTCAACCTTCCTTCCCGAATCCTGTTATATTATGAAGTTAGTAAACCCATATCGTTTTGAGATTCCAGCTACCAGTCGATTTACCAATCCAGTTACTAGTCGAGTTACCAATCCAGTTACCAGTGGAGTTACCAATCCAGTTACCAACTCCAGTTATAAACGTTATTGTTTCGGTATTTCCTGCTAGTGCCCCTGGAATTGGCAATTCAATTTAGTTTCGATGGTCCAAAATTCGCTGGAGATCAAGTACAACTTATGTGCTCAACGCAAGGTGACGTTCCAGCGAACGCTACTTTTCATTGGACATTTCAAGGAGCCGACCCAAGTACACAAAAGGAGGTTCAGGTGACACGAATTGGAGCTAAGGCTAGTATATTGACAATCGCTGATTTGGATGTCAAACATACTGGATCCTATTCATGTAGTATAGCCAACAATACGTCTAAAAGCATCGAACTAGTTGTAAATGGTACAGTCAGCCATGTTTGTCGGTTTAACGCGAAAATTTGTTGGCAGTGATAGCGAAACTTTAGCTTTTTTTAAGGGGGCGATCCTTCTTTCAAAATGATTTTTCAAACTTTTTTCCTTGTTCATTTTAACCTTTTTCATCCAGTTCCTCCAGTGATTCAGCCCTTTTCTTTTGATGAGACAAGCCATGAGGGCACTGAAGCTCAGGTCACGTGTTATGCCCCCACTGGGGACCTTCCCCTAACAATTCAGTGGACCTGGCAAGGTCTTGGTACAGCGTTACACAAACAGAACGGAGTTGAGATTTCCAGATTTGGGACTCGCCGGAGCATTCTCACAATTGAAAATTTAAATAATAATGTTCATTCTGGAAATTATACTTGTCTGGTATCAAACCCTGCGGGTCAGACCAATCATACTGCGGAATTAGTTGTTATTGGTAATATTATGTCACCGTAAAATTCGGGCATTCTCTTTGCTTTTGCCAGTGCCGTATAATTTGGTCAATTTTTAATGTTGGTGATTTAATTTAAATCTTTCCTGGATTCCAAATCTTTACTTTTGCTAATTACCAGTCCCACCTAGAATTTCCCTTGANAAATTCGGGCATTCTCTTCGCTTTTGCCAGTGCCGTATAATTTGGTCAATTTTTAATGTTGGTGATTTAATTTAAATCTTTCCTGGATTCCAAATCTTTACTTTTGCTAATTACCAGTCCCACCTAGAATTTCCCTTGAAACATCGGATGGACCTAAATATGCGGGAGAACATGTTCAGATAACATGCGTTGTGACCCACGGTGACCTTCCGCTTACTTCCATCCATTGGACTTTTCAAGGCCATGAGAATCTTAACAACCAAAATGGGGTGGAAGTATCCCGGTTTGGACAAAAGACTAGTATTTTGACAATTGAAAATGTCGATTCCCTGCATTCTGGAAATTACACTTGTGGCGTGAGCAATCATGCTGGAAATACTTCGAAAAGTTTTGAATTAATTGTACATGGTAATCCATTTTGGGGTCATGTAGCAGCGCTCGGCCATTATTCACTAGAGTCTGCTTGTTTTTTTTTTAAATTTCTATGCTGCTGTTGTAGCCATCACACTGTCCAAAGTTTAACTTTTTTATTTTTTTTTTAACTGTAGTCCCTCCGCGTATTGCCAATTTTTCGTTCGATGGACCCAAAGAGCCTGGAGATCTTGTCCAGGTGTCTTGCCTAGTTTCACAAGGAGATTTACCTCTAAGTCCCATTCAGTGGACATTTCAGCGAACGGACACCTTAAGTGGACAGAAGGGCGTTCAGATTTCTAGATTGGGACAAAAGTCGTCAATTCTAACGATTGAGGTTGAATATGCGTTAAGTGGGAACTACACTTGTAGTGTTAGTAATTCGGCGGGTACGGCATCTCATAGTGCAGAGTTAGTTGTCCTGGGTAAACGAATATTTAAATAGTTACTTCAACCACGAAGCTTTGCCAGCAGGCTACCTTGCACTGTTGCACTGTCAACCTTTCGTATACCCCACCATGCCCCACCAACAACTGTTTAACTATCACTTCATGCTTATAAGAACGCTGTAATGTCGTTTTAATTGTCCACCCAGTTGCACCCAGAATACTTCCGTTCAGTTTCGGGGAGAATGCTCACGAGTTTGGACATTCGGTTCAAATACAATGCGTCGTCTCAGAAGGTGACCCACCATTTCAATTTCAATGGAGTTTTGAAAGTCTGGAAGCAACCACATCCAAGCAAGAAGGCGTCACAACCATGAAAGCCGGAGACCGTAGCAGTCTTCTATTTATCGAAAGCGTCGAGCATACGCATACGGGAAAATATACTTGTATGGCCAAGAATAGGGTTGGCAACACAACTTTTTCGGCGAGTTTAGTAGTTCAAGGTGGAGTATTTTCGTCCTTTTGACCGCTGCTGTCACGTCGCTGAAACAGCATTTTACGCTTTCTAGCCGTTTTTTAAAAAATATTTCATGCGCTTCCGGATTTCATAAATAGAATTTACCCTTGGAGGGAAGAATCTCGACCCACTCTAGCAATAATCTCTAGAAGGGTAGCTTAGAATGGTAGGGAATTTTCGCACGGAATTCATGATTTTGTTTTTTAATGTTGTCGATAGTTGCACCGAAAATCCATCCATTTAGTTTTGGAGACCATGCACACCAGTTTGGAAATTCAATTCAAGTTCAGTGTGCCGTGACTGAAGGAGATCCGCCATTTCAATTTCAATGGAGTTTTGAGAGCTTGGAAGCCACGACTATGAAGCAGGAAGGTGTCACAACAATGAAAGTTGGTGAACGAAGCAGCGTTCTGATTATCGAAAATTTGGAGCATAATCACAGTGGAAAGTATTCTTGTACAGTGAAGAATCGTGTAGGAAACAATACTTTTGGTGCCAATCTGGTGGTCCAAGGTATTGAGGGTTGTTCCGTGAAAATCGAATTTTGTCGCTAATTTGCTCATTTTGCTTTCTCTTTTTGTCAGTGGGAGCTCTAGTTTACCCCTGGGGCAACAAACCTCGCAATCAGTCTCAGTTACTCCATAACATTTTTCCCGAGTCGTAAAGTTGTTAAGCCGTTATTTAGCCTACGTTACAGAAATCAGTGAAGGAGAAAACACTATTCCGGTATTCTAATTTTTCTTTCCAGTGCCCCCAATTATTGTTCCGTTTTCACTTGATCCAGTTCTAGTGGGAAGTACAACACAAGCGACGTGCTTAGTAGGCGAAGGTGATTAATAAAATAATTAAACTAGGTCTTCCTAAGTAAAACTACAGAGTCACATTAATTGAAAATTAGGAGATCTTCCCATGGAAGTATTTTGGAGTTTCCAGGGTGGTCCACTCGGATCACATCTTGGTCTCAAAACGACTCTCATAAGTCCCCGCTTGAGCGTACTTCTTGTTGAGCCGGTTTCATCGTCGAATCAAGGCGGTGAGTCTACAAAAACTACTGATGACGGCAATTGGTTTCGAAACTGAATTATTTTAACCAAACGTATTTTCCCCAAAGAATACACATGCACTGCACGGAATTCAGCGGGTGTTGTCAACTCTTCAGCGTTCCTACAAGTTGATGGTATTTATAAGTTAGCGTCAGAATACTGCTAAGCGATTGACATTAATAATTGTTGGGTTTGGTTCAAGGAGGGGCATGAGGTTGAGGTTGAATAGGGCTCAAGTTACATTTAATTCTGATCCTTGTATCCTAATCCTGGATCCCAATCCTGGATCCTCATTAATTAATTTAATTGTTTAGGGTTTGGTGGTGGTAGGTGGTGCATTCGGTTAGGGTCCAACATTACCTTGATTTAACCCTTCCTTCTCCCATGCTTTTTATTATTTTATTTTTATTCTGGCTCATTTTTATGTTTAATACTAATCTTATTTATATAATAATTTATTTGCTCGATTTAACAAACTAAAAGCTGTATCATTTTATTTCTGTACTGCGCATGTGCTTACTGCTTTTTAGCCAAATTTACAACGTCAATGAGAAAACAGTATACTAATTGTTGTTTTAAATTTAATTAGTCCCTCCGCGTTGGATTGTTGAACCAACAGACCGGGCGTTTGCACAGGGTAAGTCAAATATTCGATGCGTTAAATAGTCTTCAAAAAAAATCGGGATACGATACTGAGCATTGTTTTGTTATATTTTAGGCACCGATGCTCGAATTGAATGTAAAGCTGACGGTTTTCCAAAACCAAATGTTGCTTGGAAAAAGGCGGCAGGTGAGTACTTGAAGTGTTCGAAATTGTCATTTTTCTTCGATTCCAGTTACTTTCTAACCTTAGCTCTAAACTAACCTTAATTTACTTAATTTTAGGTGATGGTCCGATGGATTACCGTGATTTAAAAGGCTCAGCACCAGGCATGCGTGTTGAAGATGGACATTTGATAATTGCGTCGATTCAGAAGAATTCTGAGGGATATTATTTGTGCGAAGCTAATAATGGAATTGGTGCGGGATTGTCTGCGGTTATTTACGTTTCGGTCCAAGGTAGGTTATTTTAATATTTAACTCCAAGAAATTTAAATTATTGCGTTTTCGTTAAAAGTCATTATTTAAATATCATTATTTGTCCCATCCAGCTCCACCGCAGTTTGAAATCAAGTTCAGGAATCAAACGGCACGGCGTGGTGAACCAGCAGTTTTGCAATGTGAAGCCAAAGGTTAGTGCTAGCAGATTTTGGACATAAGCATAAGTGAATTAGCTCGATATTATAGTATCACTGTTAATTATATGCTGTTAATATTTAATGTTACGTTTTTAGGAGAGAAGCCAATTGGAATTCTTTGGAGTCGAGATGGAAAACGATTGGATACGAAATCTGACCCCGGTTATACGATCCGTGAAGAAATACTTTCTCATGGTGTTTTGAGTGATCTAAGCGTGAAACGTGCTGAACGGGTTAGTTTCTTTGTCGTATTCCTTTATAACCAAGAAAAATCGGTATTTCATGTTAATTAAGTGCAGGACACTTAGCGTTTAGCTCAATTAATCAAATTCCTGATTGATTGATTAATTGATTGATTGAATTTAGTCAATTCATCAACTAATTAACAAAACCAATTAATTTTGCAGCAAAACAGTGCCCTATTTACATGCGTGGCAACGAACGCATTTGGATCAGACGAAACTAGTATCAATCTTATTGTTCAAGGTATGGAGTTGTTCTTTGTTCTTTCGACAATATCTCCAGCTCTTCGTAATTTAAATGTATTTAATACAATGCCACCGTTTGCAGAACCCGCCGAAGTTCCATTCGGACTGAAGGTACTGGATAAATCGGGTCGTTCAGTGACAATTGCTTGGAGCGAGCCTTACAATGGAAACTCTCCCATCACGGTATTATAATAATATTTCAGTTCAGTATTCCAATTCCAATTGAAATTAACAAAACCGCATCGAAGTATTTTTTTTTAAATTAACTTTATTTCGGATAGCGATACTACATTGAATTCAAGATGTCAAAGAGTGATTGGCTTACTGGAAAAGACCGCGTTCTTGTGCCGGGTCAGTTTTATATTTATTTTAACTTTTAATATGAAATTCTAAATAGTTACCAATGAAGCTAACAATTAATTATAATCGTTCCAGGAAATCAAGTGATGGCTGGTGTGTACAACTTACGGCCTGCAACAACTTATCACTGTAAGCTAATGTCCTAGAAAAGTTTTCGTTTCGCTTTAAATATCTTGTTGTGTTGGGCTTATTTTAAAACGTTTTTAACAGTGCGACTTGTTGCGGAAAATGAAGTCGGCACCTCTGAAGCATCTCAATCGGTTACTATATATCACAGCCGAGGAAGCTCCGTCTGGCCCACCGACAGGCATTACTGTATGATTATCATTCAAATAAATGTCATTTCAAATGTTACATTGAAAAGGAACAATGTATTGAATTATTTTATAACAACAATTTCATTTTTAGGTTGACCCTGTGGATCAACACACCTTGAAGCTCACTTGGAAGGTAACAAATGAAATCGGAATATGGAAGCCAACAATACAGATTTTAACAATTGATTTTATAACATTTTATATTTTTAAAGCCACCATTGAAGGAAGAATGGAACGGCGACATTATGGGTATGGGGAACGGGATCATTTGCCACTATAGTTGAATTCATAATTAAAATAACCAAAAATTGAAATAATTCTGAAATTATTGGCGTTTGGTCCTTCCAGGTTACTATGTTGGATATAAATTGGCATCGTCAGACAAACCATACCTTTTCGAAACTGTGGAATTCTCTCGTGAAGTTGGGAAAGAACATCATCTAATGATTTCAAATCTGAAGTATGGATTCTATTCTATTTTTCCAATTGCCCGATTGGCCACATTTCTGTAATTTTGATTAATTTATTCGTGATCTGTGCTACAGGACTTACACGGAATATTCTGTTGTGGTTCAAGCCTTCAATCGAATTGGGCCGGTAAGCACACCTGCTGTTCTTAAACAGCAGGTAAGATAGTTTGAAGTTTATGGGTATAGAAAATTCTTGTTCCAATATTTTAGGGACCAATGTCAAAAGAAGTTACGCAACACACAGCGGAAGGAAAACCGGAACAAGCACCACAGGTGCGTTTTCATTTCAAAATATTAGTAATATGATTTATTAAGCAAAGTTAATTACAAATTAAAAACTTTCTTCTTAGGACTTTTCGTGCACGACCCTTACCTCCCAGTCCATCCGTGTTTCATGGAGTTCACCACCATTGGTTTCTGCGAACGGGGTAATCAAGGGCTACAAGGTCAGTTTCGGCCCAGCTTCAACTTGGTATGGTGAGTGCACATGGCTAATTTATATTGTCCTTCATTACCTTCCGAGAAACAAAGATTTTTACTATTGTGTGTGCGTCTAATTTAGATGAGAAAACAAAGGAGACGAAAGTTACTTCACAAACTGAAACGATTTTACATGGATTGAAGAAGTACACAAACTATAACATCACAATCCTTGCTTACACAAGCGGTGGTGATGGGGTTCCAACTGTAAGTCTTCCTTTTGCTTTGGCTCATTTAATTTATATTTTATACGTTATTTTATGACTGGCGAATCATTTATTTAGGTGGCTATTAGCTGTCATACTGAGCAGGTAATGCAGTATATTTCGTTTCGTATAATATGGTCGAAACTGTACGCCATTAATTTTTTCGATTCATGTAGGATGTTCCAGCGGCACCAATGGCTGTTAAAGGTGTTGTGATGTCGGTTGATTCAGTTCTCGTTTCGTGGCAACAACCCTCTGAACCTAACGGAATCATCACACAAGTGAGAAGTTTATTGGCAATATTAAAATACTGCAGTAACAATACAATTTTGTGTATTTATTTTCAGTATACGGTGTATTTCCGAACCACTGGAGAGAAAGAGGTATGTAAACTGTAATTCACTTCTTATTTCCTACATTGTGCTTAAACGGTTCTTTAATTTCAGGCTGAACCAAAGACCCAAAGAGTGCCATCTTTCCAAACGACATACGAAATGTCTGGGCTTCAACGGAAGGAACGCTACGAATTCTGGGTAACCGGTAAGCCAAGCTTTGATGATTTTCTAATTTCGGCTAAATATCCTAAATATTTCGACTGTTCTCTGCGGTTCCTGTAAAAATTGAATCCAGCGTGCAATTTTTTTGAATAATATTAAATCCGCTACTGTAGGATTTTTAGTTTAAAAAAAATTGTATAATTCCAGCATCAACGGGAATTGGAGAAGGAAAGCCATCGAAATCTGTTATTGTCTCACCTTCCACCAAAGTTCCTGCAAAGATCGCATCTTTCGCTGAAAAAGTTGTTGCTACTCACAAGGAAGACGTTAAGCTCCCATGTCAGGTTGTCGGGGTTCCAGCGCCCGAAATCCAGTGGAAGGTAAACAAAAGCAATGTAATGGACTTCTGAGTGTAACATAAAATTTGTCAATGTTACCAACTTCTAGGTCAAGGGAAGTCCTCTTACTCAAAGTGACCGCTTGCGACTCTTACCGGACGGATCTTTACTGGTGAAAGAAGTGACAAGAAAAGATGGTGGAATCTACCAATGCAAGGCTGAAAATAGTTTTGGAAATGATGCAATTATGCATACATTAGTTGTTCAAGCTCCACCGCAACCTCCAAGCATCGCCTTGGCTGGAACTACTGGAACGGCAATTACTGTCAGACTCAAGTGAGCACTATTTTAGTATTTCAATTCTTGTTTCAGCTCTGAAATAAATTTCTACTTTGACCAAATTAACTGGAGTGATGATTTAATTCAATTTAAACAGGTCTCCTACTGACTCGGCACCCCTCCACGGTTTAACGCTCCACTACAAACAGGACTTTGGTGAATGGGAAACGACGGTAATAGTTTAACCTTAGTTTTAGCAATCCTGGGGCTCCCTTTCGAAGTCCCGGGGGAGCCACCCTGTTTACAACGAGCTTAAGCTGCCAGTATCTGTATATTAACAATGTATTTAATATCTCATTTAATTTGCAGCAAATTGCTCCAACAATCAATGAGTATACTTTGGAAGGATTGTCCTGCGGAACCCGCTACCAAGTAACTTTCCAGTTTTTTAACCTAATATTTTTAAGGAATTTCTCATGATATACATAATTATACACCTATCAACAATGCAATTGTGATACATTAATAACCGTGCATAATTTCGTTTCAGTTGTATGCTACTTCCTACAACGGGTAAAGATTTTGTAAATTTAATGCACTTTCTATAAAGTATCGATGAAAATTCTTCTGATGCTAATTTTTAATTGAAAATTTAGAATTGGAACTGGAGAAGCTTCGGACATTCTAAACACTCGCACAAAAGGAACGAAACCAAGCGTACCCTCTGCTCAGAAATTTATTGAAGTCTCACCAAACAGCGTCACTTTGCATTTGAGTTCTTGGGACGATGGTAAGTCAAATAAAATCCGGGGTCCTGGTTTACATTGCTTTTTAAATATTTGTGCATGTAAATACCATGAAATATTTATGTGGGGGCTATTGCTCAATGATCAATGTTTGTGGTGTTCAGGTGGCTGTGCAATGCTGTATTTTGTCGTCGAATACAAATCTAAGTAAGAGTTGAATCGCTTTTTAAAACTGTATTAAGAACATTTTGAAAAATCATATTCTAAAAGAATATTCAAATGATAGAAATGGACAAACGGAATGGACAACAGTATCAAACAGCGTCAAACCTAGTGGAAATTATGTTGTATTAGATTTGACTCCTGCAACATGGTGAGTTCCAACATATTTTTTTTAATTTACAAGTCCTTATAGAATCTAGAACTGTGCATAAATCCTGTTGACTCTCGTATTTCTAGGCTGATTTGTTACTAAAATTAATGGAATTATAATTCATTTTCTAGGTACGAGCTCCGGATTACAGCGCACAGTGAGTTTCACTTCCTATTCTAGCATTCGTTAATCGAAAACCAAACTATTAATTTGAGTAACATTTTTTTCTAGATAATGTTGGGTTCACTCCAGCGGAATTTCAATTTGCAACTCTCACCGTGACAGGCAGTGCGTAAAACTGGCGTATACGCCATGGCTATATTCTAAAACCCAACATTAAATGTTTTATATTGATTCCATATTATGTATTCTTCCAGATGTCATTGCTCCAGCCAGGAACAATGATAATGACAAACGGGCTCTTTTGGAACTGGTAATCGCCATTTTTTTTTCTTTTTTTTTTTAAATTCTAACCTTCAAAGAAAATGCAAAAACCGTGGCCAGTACTTGACAAATTGTTTGTTTTTTTCAGATTTTTCCTTGGCTTCCTGAATGGGTAGACTACAATCTTCTCCTTGGCTTTCTGGCTGTAATTATTATCATTCTTGTGGCCATTGCCATTCTTTGCGTTGCACTACCAAGACGCAAGAGTGGTCCAGAAAGTGTTCGTTTGAGGGGTAATTTTTGATAATTTAACAATTTTTTCAATTTAAATATTTCCAGAATGCTCGGTGTATAATTTCAGTCAAGCTGTATAATTTTAAATTCAATTTTTAGATGAAGGCCTCTACGCTCAACCGGATTTGAGGGGAATGACTTTGAAAAGGGAATTTCGGGATGAATTGGGATACATTGCACCACCACCGAAAAGTATGCGTAATGCTAGTGTGTTTATGTTTACACCGTAGCTAATTGTTAAATTTGTAGGATTGCCACCATTGCCACCAGTCCCTGGATCAAACTATAACACTTGCGACCGGCTCAAGCGAGGTATGCAATAAAAGTTCCGCGTGATAATTTCTAATAGCACTTAATATGAAAAAAAAAACCATAAATAGACCATAATGTAAAGTATAAGGAAAAATCATCCTTTCTTGGTAAGTTTTTAAGCATGAATTGAATCCACGGGCCTTAGGATAGCAATTTAAAATCTCAGCTTATGTTGCTCAGATTGTTTGCCTAAGAAATGGTATTAGATCTTCAATAGTTTTAAATATTTAACTGGGAGAAGGTGAAGGTAAAATGTTTTGTCACTTGCTTTGAATGTTATTCCCTGCCAATTCATTCAGGTCAAGGAGCATGGAATGGTCGCAAAGCTAATGGAAACGGTGTATCAAATGCCTACGAAGAACTTGGTGGTGGAGACTATAATCCGCCTGTTCCACCGCACGCTAGTTCAGATGATAGTTCCCTCTATTGCAAACCTCCCAACGGTGGTAAATCATAATTTAAGCATAAGCTTGAGCTCACTGGGTTCTTCTGCCTCCAGTTTGCATTTTCAGTTGGCTATTCTCTATTCGCTTTCTTTAAAAAAAATGTCAGTCTCGGCCATCTTCCTCTTGAGTTGAAATCGGGATTTCCAGCCAGCCTGTTTCGTACATCGTGATGTGGCTTCATCATCAGAGTTCTTTCATCTGTGAACTTTGAATGCTATTTGAATTAAGTTGGAACATAAAAAATTGCATTTTTAATTCGATGTTTATTTAGGTGGACCAGGAGGACCTGATGAGGAAATTTGTCCCTACGCAACGTTTCATCTTTTGGGATTCCGTGAGGAAATGGATCCTTCAAAGAATGCGGCAATGACACTCCCACACCCACCTGGACACGGACATGGACGTGGAAATTCTCAATCTGCTGTGAGTACACCATATTTTGTACATACCCTGAGGATCATGCTCACGATTCTAACTTTCTAGCCCCGTGGAGCTACTACAACTCGATACGGAAAAGGACCAGTTGGCACCGGAGTGGTTAGTTCAGTTGCAGGTGGTGGAATTGTTGGACCAAATGGGATGATTGCTCCCCCGAATAACGTCTTTTCTCCAGAATATGATGATCCAGCAAATATTGATGAGGAATACGGTTATGGAAGCCCACGTCGTGGAACTGCTCGTCGTTCACTTGGTATTACTAATCAATACATTTTTTAGAATTTTTCTGTATTTCCATTGTTGTATCGATGTTGATTTATTGAATTTTTATTTGATCTTCCGAAGGTCAAATGCGGGCTGCTCCAATCCCGGAAAGTCCTTCACCACCTCCACCTCCACCACCACGCCCATCGGACTCCAGCCCAAATTCTACTCCTACGCATTCTCAAAATAACCAAAGCACCAACTCCGCAAATGACTCCAAGGAATCGAATGAACTTTCCGAAGCCGAATGTGACCGTGACCCACTCATCAAGACTCGGTAAAAATTCCTTTCTCTTACATGGGCTTCCTGTAATGCTAATTTTGGTGTATTTATAATTTAATAGTAATTCAATTGGAGGACCTCCAAGTTTGAGCACCGAAGAAATGCGCCGTCTCCTTGAAAAGTAAGGTTTTAAATAAGAATTTCGCTGGATAAATTAATTGAATTATTGCTTATATTTAATGCTAACTTTATCAAGGAATACGTAAGTTCTTCACGTCGTTTTCGTATTTCTGTTTCTTGAATTTGCTGCAACATTATTGTAACCTTAATTCCATAGGAATGAAGCTGGGAACTCCATTCCAAATGGATTGACTCCATACGACACGGTCAACGTCTAAAGTTCAGCGACGTCAAAAAACGAAATCATGAATTTGAGATTCGGTTATGCGATTTTTTTTAAAAGATGAGTTCCAGTCGTTGTAAAAAATATGTGATTTCAAATATGGTTTTACGAATTGTATGGGTTTTAATTTACGGCCCATTTTAATTATGAAATATTTGACATACAGTTTTACGTTGTCATTACTTTCTCAGAATTCGGAAGTATTCTTTCGCCAAAATATTTGCAGCTTGTGACTTCGCTTATTATTAAGGTTTCGGTTACCAAATTTTGTGGTTAGTTTTATTTGTTTCATGTTTGGTTAATCATGATCGGTAGCAAGCTACCAATTGTTTAAATCAACGTTAGTCAAACAATTAGCACCTAGTTTAAGGTAATTAAGATGTGTGAAGTGTGAATTTCTGTATTGTGAGTGGGCTCTCAATGTTATAGTGTAAGATTTTTCGGCTTATAATTAGTATGGCTTGGATTTTTTGTTCAATGGAATTAATTTGTGATTTTCAAACAATGAAGAAATAAGGATTAATTTAGGAACGAATCTCAACCTGGGAGAAAATTGGGACTGGAAACTTGGTTTGCTCAGGATTTTGCCAAAGAATCAAGAAAGAAATGGGGGAAAGCAGAAATATTTCGTTTGGTCTTACGGAGGACCTTTCTTTTAATTGACGGGATTTATATAATTTTTTTTGGTGCCATTTATGGAATTAGGGTAATTCGGTTTTGTTCGTGATTGTTAAATGTTAAATGCAATCTTATTTAAGTTTTAATTCTTTTAATCATGACTGATGTGGAAAAATTGCAACTCTTGCATGCTCATGAATCTTCTTCCTCCTTTTTAAGGCAATTTAAATCAATAATTTAAATTTAAGATTTTAACTTCTAATGCGTTGGCAGTTAGTTTGCGAGTTATCGTATGTAACTAATTAGCTAAAACTAACACTTTCATAATTGAGAATTTGCTTTTCAAAACTTTGAGATTTGGTAGTGGAGCTTGTAGCCACGGTTTCCATTTTACAATGTAGGAATGCTTACGCATTAAAATACTAAACTTGCAGCTGAGTTTGTAATTCTAAGACATTTTTGTTAATTAAGACAAATAGAATCCAGAGTTGTGACTGACAACTTGTGAGTCAAGCTAATTGTCAACTCAGCTTGTGACGCAAGAATACCACGTTAATGACCTCCTGTCATTCAATGCAAATATGGGAACGGTAGAAGGTGTTGGAAACTTACAGATTCCATTAAGATTTAGTCATTGTTGTGCTTATAATTATGATTAGTAATTAATTCAACTAATTGTTATTGTGTGGCTGTGTAGGCTTTAGGAGGTTCTTGCCCATTTTAAAATAAAACGTACATCCTTAGTGTGTAATAATGATTCCTGAATCTGCTCATTAATTTAACTAGTACCGTGTGGTCAACTGTTAACTTTAATTTTAAAGTTCCCCCTCCCTCACCTTTTCCTCCCTAGGGATCCCTCTCCTAGAAGGGAGCGGGGGGATTTAAAAATTAAAGTTAGCGGTTGACCATACCCATCATACGGTGTAAACGTTTCTGGTATTTTATGGCTGGACGTAAGGCCTTTGGAATATTTCATTGAACCGTG
>JABASL010000672.1:0-14835 GCA_019775825.1 Neanura muscorum | reverse complement strand
TGTTGACCCCGCCACCTTCTTCGGAGAACATGATGCCAATGGAGACAATTGCTTGACTGATGATGAGCTTTAGGTGCCATACAACCCTCAAAATTATATGGGTCAGTAAGTTAATTTTAAAATACAAAGGTCACATACCATAGGCATAACTAACCATTTTCCCTGTATAATTTTCAGATTCAATACCGAAGCCCAGAACATTTTTAACCCCCAGCCTGTATTGATCCTCTTCTACAAGAATGGCATCCATTAATTTTAAGTTGTCCCTCACTTTTTATTCAAATTGAAACGGTGTCTAATAAAAAATTCAATTAATTTTCAAGACGTAGAAAAACGTTGCGTTGACCTCAACAAAACTGGAATTGAAGCATGTCAAATGTGGATAACATGAAATGGGGGTGTGGCATTTTTAGGAAATTAATTTAGAAATAGGGCGGAAAACCACAATTTCATTCGACCGAGTAAACAGGACAATTAAATAAAGAAAATGAAAAAAAAATTATTGATTTCATCACAAAAATGGATTGTATCGATGACCTAATTAAAAAAAAACATCAATCAGTAATCAGTCAACTCGACACCCGTCTGGCTAATATCAAACACACACACGTCCACCGAACCTTTGTTTCACCTTTAACCTAACTCAAGAGTAACAACCAACAACCTAACTAAAAGGTTAACAAGTTGAGATAAACGCCCACAAAATAACTTTAACCTAACTCCAAACTGGGCGTACGTTTCAACTTAACCCAAGTCAAGGTTATTGTACTCAAACTGAGCAGGCTGAGCTTACCTAAACCCAACTGTAAGCTCCAGTCCAAGTAAAAGTTAATAGGTTAAGTAACCTAGCTCGACACTTAACGCTTAAAAGCCAAGCATATTTTTTACGTTAGTTAACCCATCGATACAAACCTTAACTCACCTTGGTACTTGTTGCAGCGGATCCCTCGAACAAAATGTCAACTAAGGGATACGATTTGTCCGAGTGGTCAGTCTTCTGGGGTTACATAATCTTGGGATTTTTGGGTACCCTTGGAAACTCTTTTATCCTTTATGTAATCTGCAGACTTGCTAAAAATATTTTGTATAAACCACCCAAATATTTACATAAATATGTTGTAAAAACCAGCTAAATATTTACTCAAATATTTTTTATTTTTGTAAATATTTACGAAATGTTTAGCAATATACCAAAACCAATTAATGTTTTTACGCAAATTTCACCTTCTTTTTATTGCGTAACATGGTAAAAATGAGAAACGAGTTGAAACTCCATGTTCTCAATAGCCATACTTCATCTTTGATCACTAAATACTTACCCTTAAGGTGTCAACATTCTTTGTTTCCTGTTATACCATGACGGCCATAAGTATTGAACGATACATCAAATTATACTATCCCCATTCTAAGGGGTTCAGTCCCTTAGGGGCAATAACCTCGACATGGGTTGTTGGAATTACGGTCGCCCTTTCGCTGTTTAAATTCCGTGCTTCTCAATTCTATACATCCGAGAGGCTCGTGGGTTGTCGCTGGGGTTACGCTCGGGTCCCCAGCCCTTGACCTACCGTTCTTTGAATATCATCATAATTTTATTGTTCTGTTCCTTGTTGGCCTTTGTCTACCAATTACAATCACAGCCCTTTGCTATGTCAAGGTTGTCCAAAAACTTCAGGAAAGGAAGCTAAGAGGTACGAATAGCTCGCACGCGTCTGCGCAAGATTTGCTTGTACGCAAGGAAAAACAACGCAGAAGAACAACGCGTATGCTTATGTTTACCGTGGTTTTCTATGTTACGCTCTGCTCTCCACTCTACATTGTTTTCGTTATGGATTATTTCCTTGCAAACATTCTGCCACAGGATTGTAATTCTACGACGCATGAACCCTGCTACTTCCTTTTCACCTATTTTCTGTGCGTCTTTAGCATTTGCGTTAATCCAATAATTTACTGCCACTTTAATAAGGAATTTAAATCAGAGGCAGTAAGTATTTTCAAAATTATCACGGGACAAAAGTTGTGTGGAAAGAACGCTGGGCACACGCAGCAAAATTTAGTTTTACGTACTACGACACACGATGATGACAGCGAACCAATTGTCATTTGAGATCAAGCCCATCGTCGTCTCTACAAAGATTAAAGAAAATTATTTTTTTATTTTTTAACTTAAATTTTAATCAAACTGAAAAGATGATTAAAATTGTCTGAAGAAATTCTTTATTAAACCAATTAGATGGATGCGATGTAAGTTAATTTTTAGACTTTTGTCGTATTTTTACTATTAATCTAAGTATTTTAACATTAGAATGAGTTTTAATGGTACGAGCGTAAATAGCAAAACACAACATACGCCAGTACTTTTAGTTACTAAAATTTTTCAAAAGTTGGGTTCATGACAGTGAGTTCTTTGTAAAAACAAAGGGGGAAATTATAATACGAAAATAGGGATGACAAGGTCCTAAGTCGTGTATTTATGAAGGCATGAGCCTTTATACGCTGATTGATAAGTAACGGTGGGTTAATTAAAAAAAACGGGGAGTTACCATTACTTAACTTAACGCGAAATCAGCAGCATTTGTCGTGTAGTTTTTGTTTAGTAGAAGCTACTCAGGGGCTGATCAGCCACAGTTCCGTTTCCATTCTGCATTTGGGTTCCATTCACTTTGGAGGCAAATCGTCCGTGTGTCATATTTCGGAAATGAATTGTAACCTCTTTGTTGTATTGACGCGAATCCTGTAAAATCGTTTTTGGAACGACCTTGCGATTCTCCTTGTCTGGAGTCTGGTCCAGTCCGTGCCAAATCTTCTTTCCGCTTTCCAAATCTATGTAAAAGGAAATACTATTATCAACATTCCAAAACGGGTAAGCACTTCACACAGTCCACGCTTAAGGCCAATGCCAAAGATTTAACATGTTGTTTGAACCTACCGGCACGTGAATTGAAGAATCCATCATAAATTGCAAAGTGATTTACTTGCGGGATGAGATAATCCAAACGATAATGTTTGCGCAAGAAATAAATGAGATTATCCGAGGGCAAGTCTGTGGCCAAATGCTTCACATCAACTTGTTCGTGTTCCAACATGGCATCAAATAAGATCTTTCCATACCCACGTCGTTGCTTTGTCTCATGAACATAAAAGTCAAGAACGCAGAGAGGATTAAGTTCATGTATCTTTCCAAGTTGATCAAATAGGAAGAGATGCTTGAATCCAATCTTCAGCAGTCCAACAACCTGGTTCTTGGCAAAGTCGCAGAGGAGATAAATCACCTGACGCCCAGTACTTCCTTGCAGGGTCTTCGCGGATGTGATAACCGTCTTTAGTTCTTGGGCTTTGGCTGAAGCAGCGCCAATCTTGTCCAGAATCTCTGTCATGTGTTCCACGACTTTCCTGCAAAGATAAGGCTCATGACTTAACGGGTTAATCAGGAAAGCTTGAATTCGAAAGAAGCAAGTTACAGCGAAATTAACGGTACATCCGTGTCCTTAGATTAAGTAAGAGAGCTCCAACTTACTTACCCCAAGGAGGAATTCATATACCCAAGGGAAATGACACACAAAAATCAACACGGTCATGGCCAACCAACAGTATGTCTCACGATGTGACAGTGACAAGACACGGAGACGGGGTTAAACAGAATGTGATACCGAACCAACCACCATGACCGTGAGTCACGGTCCGTGACCACCGGTTACCCATTGACTACAGAATCAAAAGAGTCCATCTTATTTTAGGCCTCGTACGTAGTCCAGAAGTTTCAAATCTAATTTAACCATTGGTGTAGCCAGAAGCGAGCCAGTTTACCGTCCTGGAGGCTTTGACTAGGGTATGGTAGCTTAGTCTAACTACATTTGATTAGTATGAGGTCATAAATGAAGGATTGACTTACTTATTTCCATATTTCTTGAGTGCCGGTGATTTGTACGGAATTAAATCTCTCTCCACAATTGGAAATCTGATCTGGAAACAACTCGACCAAAGGAATCAAATGTGGAAACTCCATATTAGTGCTAGTTGAGGTTTGATAGTTAATTGTTGAGTTAGTGCACGATTAATTTAAGCCTAGAAAGTTGACAAATTATGTAAATTGCTAGAGCGAAGTAAATTCAAAATGGCAATGGGCAATGGGGAAAAGAACTAAGAACTACGACTCTTCCCTTTCTTTATGCGTGAGCCTTCTTCCCTCGTTCCCTTGCCGCCTAGCTTCTCACCATATAACAACCCGTCAAGCATCGGCATAAAAACCTCACTCTAAAACAAGCTTAATCAACTACGAAGTTTATAATTAGGGCTTAGGGTTAGGGTTATTATAGGCTGCTTCTTCAGAAGTTAACCCTTATTCAAATCCCTTTCATTATGAGTTCCATCGGACTGAGCGGAATTTTGAAAATCAAACCTGTGTTGTGCTAATAAATTAGTAAATATTCTAAATTTTTAAATTTAAACGTTTTTAAATTTTAAATTAACGTTAGAGGTTCGGCGATATTCATATTGGGCTTTTAAATCACGCGGCATAAAATCAAATAATATTTTTGGGTTTATTTTTAACAACACCATTTGACATTTCCTTGTTTTAGTTATCGGCTGTATTAAACATCTGTAGATGAGATATTAATTAGCTCAATAGCAATTACTAAATCTCAAAGGTTAGCCATTTTAATTCAGGTTATTACAATTTTTCACAAATTATCATAAAATTTTAAATATTAAATAAGGCACTGACTGAAATAGTTGATCTGAATCCATCTACATAACAAAATTCGGCCACTGGATGGATCCGTGGAAACTTGCTAACATCGGAGAGGGTGTGAGCGAGAAAGCCACTACCACTCCAGAAGAGTGGGATTGGTTCACCCCTCCACTGTCAGCAGTTACCCACAAATCCCGCAACTAAACCTAATACCGGAGTTCTAAGTTTTCCCGATATAATTTCAAAAATCGTGATTAAGTATAAAATAGTGACTGCGAAGCGCTGCTAGCAAGCAGCCCCACCGCAGGCGGAGCGCACCGCCAGTGGTTGATACTAGTCTTGTTAGTGCAGGTATTTTAATAATACTGATTATTTTCAAAACGTATATGTAATTTTCCCCTATCAATCAACAATTAGAAGCTAACTACTAAATTTTATTAAATCTCACTCAAAATAGACTGTTTCGCAAAATTTTAAATTTAATAAGTTTTCACTGAAACTGTGAAAATAATTTGAGTCGTATTTTTGATGCCGATGTTTGAATAAATGAGGTTGAATACTGAGTCAACGGCCTTACGTCACTCGTCCCTCCAACTGCTCCCACACACCTCACAAAGTGAGATTGACAGAACTTTCTGGAACAATAGGTTCGACAAACCTTTAGAATGTGGATACTGACCTCATTTGATAACCTAATCAATCAAGGTCAATTATTCTATTAAGGGGTGATAAACTGATGGTGAGTGTGATGAAACTAAATGAACATGTTTTAATGATACTAACACGGAAAATACAATTCTCAATACTATAAAAGGGTGTAGATACCTATACCTTTCTGCTTTGGGCTCGATTAATAAAATTGTGACGGAAACGATGACGACGCAAACGCCTAGGCTTTCATCTTCATCTTGGACGTTGCTTCTGCGGCTCCCCAAATAAACGTCCCGAGAACCGTTCCTATTGCCATTGCGGGTAGAATTCCACCGAAGGGTCTCCGATACAAGAGACCAGTTAAAATTGCACCTGAAATTAAGAAATAAGCACTGAAAACTAAACGATATGGAGGTCAAGCAGTAGGTTAAATTATTTAGTCTACATACTTATCTAGATCTTATCGTATGGTTAAGGGTCATTATGACTATGGCCCCTCAGCCTCAGCCCTTGTTGTTCTCTTGTTTAAGGTAGGGTAAGTTAGTACCTTTTAATTAGGGATACCAACACCAATTACTTCAAGTAAACTAATTAACTTGAATTCATGTACTTCAACTTAAGCCTGACTTTAGACTTTAGGTTGCAGCAAATGATGAGCTGGAAAGCGAGGGGCAAAAGGTAACCTTAGGCTAATTTCAACAATCAGTACTGTACCATCAAGGGCGAACAAATCCCATTTCGTTTGATCCCAGTTGTAAGCAAGACGATAGGATCGATCCTCAACTCCTTCTTGATCCAAGTGGTAGAGCCGTTCAGCAGCATTATCTAGATCTTATCGTATGGTTAAGGGTCATTATGACTATGGTCCCTCAGCCTCAGCCCTTGAGGCTCAAGGCTTGAGCCGCTTTGTTTTCTTGTTTAAGGTAGGGTAGGTTAGTACCTACCTTTTAATTAGGGGTACCTACACCAATTACTTCAAGTAAACTAATCAACTTGAATTCATGTACTTAACTTAACCCTGATTTTAGACACAGGTTGTAGCAAATGATGAGCTGGAAAGCGAGGAGGGGGCAAAAGGTTAGGCTAATTTCAATAATCAGTACTGTACCATCAAGCGCAAACAAATCCCATTTCGTTTGATCCCAGTTGTAAGCAAGACGATAGGATCGATCCTCAACTCCTTCTTGATCCAAGTGGTAGAGCCGTTCAGCAGCAATCAAAGCCAAGACCACCCCACCGCCAAGGCCACCTCGAAAAGCAGCCCTTCCAAGGCCACTTGTGATTGGACGATTCTTTCGATATAGTAAAAGAGGAGCCGCGATAAGAGTAGACACGGTGGCACTGGCAAATACGCCACGCAGAGCTATGTGAACTGCCAGTCTGGACGGGTGATTTTCAGGCACGAGCCAAAACGATTGAAACTTCTCCTTCATCTGAGTAAGACAATTACATTAAATTAATTATCAAATAAATTGCGCGGAGCTCAAACATAACGGCTTCCAAGAACAGCACTATCACAGATATAGCTTAGGGATAGGGATGATGAAGCAGGTTTTTATTAAGTCATTTGACCTTCATTAAGAAAGTTTATAATTAAATTATTACTATTTCGTCCAATGATGTTTTCTTGTCTGCTGAATTTTCGGCTGCCATTTTTAGACGAATTAGTTTCAAAGGTACGACTCGGGTTCTTGATTAGGGTTTGAGTGAATAGTTTTGAACAATTTAGAACATTGGAACCATATTTAGAATTAACAATTTATTTTAATTTGGAATTAGTTTAAGTTATACAAACCTAACTTTTTATTTTAAAACTGTTGTGTCAGCTGTGAGCTGTCTGTCTGTCTGACAAAAATCAGAACTGAAGTTGCAGTCTGTCATGAGATTAGCTTCACGTGAGAAAAATGTTGACACAAAAAATGGACATTAGACACAGTTTGCGTTTATAAACGGGATAAAAGTTAATAGTAAAATCCAAATGCATTTAATTAGTTAACAAAATCCATTTAAAAAAAAAACAGAAAGAGTAGAGAAAGTTATTCGGTTTTCATAAATTTTGTTTGACATGAGTAAAAACAAATGGACAAACTTTATAAAAATGAAACCAATTTATAACTGTAATGGTTAGTTTGGAGTGATTAGCCATGGTTAGTCACTGGAGGTAACTAACATAATTTATTTCAACATGTGAAGTTAATTTTTAGGTCACTGTATGTATAGTAGTGCCTGAATGACAAGATTCGTTAGGATTGCATAATAGTCAATCACAGATCGCTTGTTCAATTTCATGTACGGTCCAATTTCAACCATCAAAATAGGACAGGAATCAGCATCCTTCTGGAGAACAAGTGAGGATGTGTTGCGCATGCGTAGTCGCAATTCTTCCGCTGCGCTGCTAACACTTCCTCCACAACTAAACCAGACATGCACAAAGCAGAACAGAACCAAATCGGCCAGAATCAGGACCGGAACGTATTGAACCTGGAAACTGTGGTTACGGATCAAGGTAAAGTTAAGGGTACAGTGGTAAAAGAGAAATTGGAAATAGGCCAGTGGCAAGTATGGTCGAAATGCATTTTCATAGCTGATATCCAAACACTGGAGTTCCTTGTATACACAAATAGATTCTTGGCGTCATGTCCAGTCTTTTGGATATCGAGTGTTCGCTTTCATCAATCTTATTGCTGAAAAAATTCATTTATACATTATTTCCTGAGAACGTAATCTATGACTTTGATCACCCTGTACATTATTGGTACATTATACAACATTCTACATTGGCAAGACTGTTACATTACCTAAAGAATGAAAGCCAGGAGTTGAGGCCATGTATGTGTACAACGAGCAAAGTGACGAAAAATGCAGCGCTGTATATACTACTCGCCGTTGTGTATAATTCAATGATTGCAAATATTATTGTACCAGGTATCTGAATTGTAAATATTTGTTGCCACAAATTGTGATGGCCAATATTGAGGACTCATTGGATCAAAAAAGACATTTAGGGCCGGTAGAAATGGAAAAATTAAAAGTAAGTGGTAAACTAGGGCTACAAAATTATTTGCATCAATCGGCCATCTTTTTTGCGGTTCTTCGTCTGCATCGCAGTACAAATCTAAAAATAGGGCGAAAACTTTTCTTAGAGAGACGTTTTCTTGTTTAGTTTTTATAATATTTTTAGGTTAAACTAAAATTAAACGTTGAGCGCTAACCCAAACTTTTTAATTTTTTAATTTGAATTTTGTGTTTTTGCTTACGCTGCAGTTTTGGATGCAGGAAGAAAAGATGGCGGCAATAGGTTTTCAATTCTGCTGAATACCAAATTCCGTGATACTGAAATAGCAGTGTAATCAGCCTTGACAGCCAATGGGTCACGACCTTGACTGTCGTACTCACCGACCCATTTGGGTCAACCAATAGCTTGTAAACGGTAACATTCAAGTAACAGACGTCAGTCGTGTAGTAAATTAACCCTGCGTAGTAGCCCAAAAAATAGAGAATTCTGTCACGAAAATTCCATTTTGAACTGTTCCAAAGGATAGGCGAAATTCTTAGTTTAGTGCCATACGCTAAAATATCCAGAAAATCTGCAATTGCCTTTGTAAATTAACCCTGCGTAGTAGCCCAAAAAATAGAGAATTCTGTCACGAAAATTCCATTTTGAACTGTTCCAAAGGATAGGCGAAATTCTTAGTTTAGTGCCATACGCTAAAGTATCCAGAAAATCTGCAACTGCCTTCTTGGTCAACATTTTGACCCAGTCTGGGCTGATCTTGGCGTCTTGTGACCTGGTTATAGCTCAACTTTCAAGTCTACTACCAACTATAAACTATACACACACAATTATTAATGTCTCGGCGAAGTTTTCGTAAAACTTAAAAAAGTAATTTACCCCAAAACTTCTAAAAGGAGGAGATTCATTAATATTTAATTCAGTTTGGAAATTGGGTCAATTTATATTTTGCAACTGGCACTAATTTATTTACTGCAAAAACTCCGCTTTCAAACTCCGCCAAATTCGAAAATTGTTAATAAAAATTAATCATGTTTACGGTTTTCAACAGTAAAGTCAGTTTTAGTTTAAATTGTGTGTAACAATGGAGCGGAAGTGTGACACACAGACACAGATAGACACTTAATAAATGTTTTCAAAAATATTATAATATTAAGAATGTACGTTTCTACTCACAATTGTTTATTAAACGATTTCACAAATTTTAGCGTTTGACGTAGGTCATTTCGGGTCATAATGCACTTTTCTGGAATTCAAATCGCCGAAACACAAATTCACATCGACTTCACGCTGCTTAAAGGTTATTACTTCATTCATTTTAGGTTAATTTTTAGAATGGCCGTAACTTTTAACCTCACTGGTTTTATCTACTTATACATTAATTATGCAAACAACCTGTTTTCATGGCCATTATCNAATATAAATGAATGGGAAATGTTTATGTGCAAGTATGCAATAGTTGGTGGAATACGGAGGATTCTGGTTATACTAACTTGTGTTCTTAAATCCTACCTATATGCCAAATGAGTGGAACAAAGTTGGTGCAATAAGTATGCAATTTAAACTATTTGCATACTTCAACACCAGTATGCTGTTGCCAGTATGCACCTGTATATCCTTTTTGCTTGGGAAAAGTCTGACTTATTTTTAGGTTTCAGCCAACAACAAAAATTATTGGGTAAGCGTTTCTTTAATTCTCATAAAATATAATTATTATATTGGATAGCCAAACAAGCCCGTCGTAGGAAGAGCTACATACACTAAAAGTGTAAAATAATTTGTGTGCCAGTGAACATCCCGCCCTTGAAAGGGCTTGTTTGACTAGTATAAATAAGGGTCAATTGTAAACGGTTTTTAATTGTTGCGGTTTTTCCGGATGTTTTTGAAAAGGTTGCAACTACGTAAATGAGTTATTTGCTTTTTAAATACTTTTTAATCATTGCTTTTTAATTATTAACTATTATATAAACACATTATTAGTTTATACAGTTTATAAAACGGGGTTTACCAATTAAAAAAAAAAAAGTTATTTGCTCATTTACCTCTAGTCAGAGAGTTGTCAAGGCAACTTTCGTATAGTCTAGAGAAAATGAATGATTAAAATCAATTTGGTTGTTTGAAGCCATTTTTATAAATGTACTCAAATGTACTAAACGGTTCATGGGTTGCACAATGTACCGGGTGGTCGTTCCAAAATCCGAATATTGTTTTAAGGGCAAATAGGGAAACTTCCTCTTTCGAAGCGGGCACCCGGTAAACTGTGCAACAATGAACCAAAAAGTACTTCATAAAATGGCTTCAAACAAACGACGTTTTTAAGCCAAATTTCTTCTCTTTAAACAAAAATTTAATTTCAAATCTCTTTGCCTCTAGTCCTTTGAACAGAAATTTTGAAATTTTTTAGATGAAATTTTTTTGAATATAATCATAAACTTAAATTTTAACATTTCATAAAGCATGACAAAGAAACCAGCAAAATTTCCAATTCCTAGAATTGCAAATATTCCATATAAACTAGGCAGAGCCAAAACTTTACTCGTGTCAATTAATTCTGCATAAACTTGTAATGCTTTTTTGTTAATTTCTTCTTGTGGATTATTTTTTACCCAATTCGCGGCGCGATCCTTACTCTTCGCCAAATGTTCACGAGTCCATTTATTCGAAATTCCAGAAGCCCAAATTTGTCCAAAATATTCATTAAATATGTCCGTTAGAGGCGACATCTTACGGAAACTCCAAGCTATCTGTTGACCACTGGCCACGTGGTCCTTCGACTTAATTATTAAACCTTTCTCTTGTCGTTCGACGACCGTCGCATTTGTGTGTACAGCATAACTTCCATGAACATTCCAATCTAGGCATGCGATATTGTCTCCTGCGACAACTGCTGCGATGCACTCTTGCGATGAATTTATCAAAACTGACCTTCGTATAATTTCATGTTGCATGGGGTCACGTGATAGTATAGCATAATTATATGCCACACCCCCATAGTATCGAAAGAGTAGTTTGTAATTCTGGGCAATCAGGGACGCATGCGTGGAAGGAATTTCCCGGGGGGGATTGAACGTAAGAAAATAAACAAGCCGTGAACGGTAGCCAGACGTAATCACGAGGCAGAAAAACATCCAAAGGAACATTACAGTTCGAGTACGCGTGTCACTCAAAATCTTCACGTTGGCGGATTGTTCAAACCAAATTGCCAGAATTGAGGTTACGGCTATTCGAAAAAACCGTACTTCTCTCAATCTGTGTCTTGGTCCGTGTCCTAACTTAATGGATTTTCTCCGCAGGATTCCGATTGCATGCGAATTTTGTCGATGGCGCGTAATTTCCCCCGAATTTTGCCGAAGTGTATCAAACTTTCCCGAGAATTCAAAGCGAAGTGAGCAATAAGAAACTGGGAGGAGTAGCAGGGCCGTAGCAGTGGTAAGGAACCACACGCTTTGCTGCAATGGCGAAAAAAGTGCGTGCCAAGTGCGTGACGGCGAGGGTGCTCGAATAAAAAAAATTCGCGATAATTCTTCGAGGGAAGCCGAAAAATCCACAACCATGTGACGAAATGGTGTAATTCCCGTTCCCCAACCGATATCCGCGTCACGATGACACAATTCGCCGATTACGCCATACCATTTACCGTTTCGCTTGAATCCTGAAGATCCACCGTTATTTGCGTATTGAATACTAAAAGTAAAATTGTAATTTCGCGCTGCGTGTACTATTAATTGGTAATAAATTCCCGTGACCTCGGTTCCGGGTACTTGTACTCCAACTTCATTGGCTTTCATTTGCAACCACGGTGTTCCACTGACCGTGCTCATCACGAAGTGTCTTCCACGTAGAAATGATTGAATTGAGTTCAACTGAGCCAATGACCTTGGATTCTGGTCACTGAAATCTTGACCCGTAGTAAGAAAGTACTTGTATCGAATTTCTGAGGCCATTGGCCTTTGACCAAAGGCAGAGGTCGATAGCCTACTACCAACAAAAATGAAATGGTCCTTGTGAGGTTTAGCAATCCTGTACTGAACTATGACCCTGGTTAGCTCTTCGAGGGCTTGTGGACTAGGGTCCTTCACAGAGCGTAAGGTCAATGGGTCATCGAGGACAAACACTAGTCGACATTTAGATGTTAATCGAAGTGGGCCAGGATACTTTGGAAGGAGAACTTCTTCGTCTGAATGAATCTTATCAAAATAATAGTCACTTCCTACTCCTCTTGAGGTCAAATTTACCATGACTTTCAAAATAATCAGCGCATGCTTAATTTCAATCCCCATTTTCTCGAACCCAAAAAATTGGGTTAAAATTTCCAGTGACGGAACTGCTATTGTTACTGTTGCACACTTGGGTGAGTCAATAGATCCCACCATGACTTCAATCGTGGGCCATACATCCTCCAATGACCCCATGGTCCACGTCGTTGCAAGTAAGGTCAAGATCAAAACTTTCATGGTGAGCGAAGGTCGTTTTAAGCTAAACTCCAAGTGTAACCTAAATCGACCAGTTTCCTCAGTTTCAAAATCTCGACGAATGGATGACACTGAGGCGTTAATAATTGGCATGTTCACCATTATTTCTACGAAAAATTGACATAATGTCATATTTAATTTTTGTAACAATTTTTCTGTCAAAATTTAAGTTAGTAAACATGTCAATTAAGCAGGCCTAAGTTTACTTGATGACATTTTCACATTTCCCATACATCCACAATTGACATGCAGACATTCCTAATTTGACATTTGACCTCACCCTCACAAAAATAGATACATTCAACCATCGTATACAAAAATGAATCCTAATTCCATAATTTCTTGAATAATATTGCTTGAAATTATTTTAAGTCAAGTACGTAGTAAGTAACGTATGTTTTTTCAAATGATTTTAAATAATTTTATTTATTGGCTTGATTATTTTAATTATTTGTTTCCATTTTTAAGCCAGTGGAAAGTGGTCTGTAACAGTTCCATTTTCAAGCCGAACATAATTTTGATCTTGTCCCCATGGATTTGACAGGGAGATTTCTACGATTCGTGCGCCTCGAATCCTTCCTACCCAACCGCCGCCATGTCCCGACTGACGATTGTAACACAGAATCATTGTTCCATAATTACAGCACCAACCATTGGCTGTTACGGATAAAACACACACGAACTTCAAAATAGCTGTAAAATTTAAGTTTGAAGTCAAAGTTAAAATTCTAAACTTGAAGTTTACCATGATTATGTCCCACAAACGTAGCTTTAACCATTCCAGACTCAACGAGAGCTTCTATAAGATGAGTGTCTGGATCTTGGGGATTCACGATGTCATCTTAGGGTCAAAAGTCAAGAAATTAGTGTAATTCACATACCCATTACAATCTGTAATGCAATACTAACCGCGTTGACCTGTGCATTCGGGTCGAAAGATTAGTTCCTCATGGAGTTCTAGATACTCATTGCTGCAATAAACGTCAACACGCTTAGAATTCAACAAAACCTTGGTGAGCCAAAATTGATTTTCCCCGAGGGAAAGTTCTCTTGGGGAAACGCGTGCCAAAATTTAGAGCTTACGTTGGATAGTGAAAGTATGCATATGATGGAATCGGGCCCCAGGATTCCTTCATGCGCTTGCTCTCGTCCTTGAACCATTTCACAACATCTACATGCACTGTCGCTGGAAAGCCACCGCCAGACTTTCGTCCGCCTCTGCTATCAAGAAACCATAAGATTAAAGATGGTGACTCCTGATTGGTCGATCCCTGGTTAGGTGACTCCTGATTGGTTGAATAAATGAGGACGTAGTAGTTGGTTGTGCCCGGAAGATGTGCGCCGCCACTTTGAGTATAAGCGTTCTCGTATTTCTGTTCCGTTGCAAGAATGTCCTCACGCGTAATCAAAATGCCACTGTCATGATTTCCGTAAGTTGAGCCCCATCTTAACAGCAATTAAATTAATATTAATTAATTCAGGTAAGAATTTTTTAATTATTATTTTGATTTAAAAAAAAGTCAAAGGTCACTTGTAATTTCCTTGCACGACAGGTTGAAGCATCATGTCAATGTATTCAGTTCCATTAGGAGCTACCAAATATTCTTCGGAAATTAAATCTCCAGTAAAGACAACAAAATCAGGGTTTTCCCAAGCCAAAATATCTGTCATGACCTTTGTAGACTTCAGGTCATTGGAAGGGCCCCAGTCTGTATCAGGTCGTTCAGCGTAATGCCTAATAATATTCAGGCATCAGTGAACTAATTGCTTTTGAAAGTCAAAGGTCAAATTTTAACTTACAGGTCAGAGAACATTACGATTTTGAAGGTTCCATTCTCATTAAAATGTACTCCTTTCCTTCCCGTGGCGAAAAGTGATGTCGATAACAAAAGGATAATTATGGGAATTGCTTTCATAATTACAATCAATTAAAATTAGCTATAATTATGAATATAATTAAACTTAAAATTACAATTAAATTTTAGAATATTTAAAAAAACTGAATTTGA
>JABASL010000671.1:0-14836 GCA_019775825.1 Neanura muscorum | reverse complement strand
TTTCCGGCGCTAAGACTTCCCAAATCGTTTGAAGCGTCTAGAAACCGGGTTCTTCGAATGCCATCCTTTGGTACAAATCGTAAAAAGTTTTATTTTGCGCCTTGCGGCGTTCAAAACTTTCTAACCGCCCACCTTCCACTTCCTTTTGCAAAATCCGGCTCAAATTGAGTTTCCAGCTATACACGATTTGCGCTCCCAAAAATCGAGAAATCGGAGCGCCGTTGGCGGTGAAGGGATTCTTATATTTCAAATTCCGGTGTTCACCTATTAGCGAGTGTGAAATTTAATTTGATAAAATTTGAGTTTGACCTGTGGAGATTTGGGCCTCCACTAGGTGCTCGACTACAAAAAGGCCCCCGTAGCACAATGGCTCAGTGCATCTCTCCGGCATAGAGAAGGACGGGTTCTCACCGTGCCTACCTTTTTGTAGTGGATCTACCTTGCCTATCTGTCGGATCTTTACAGACCTCCTTAAGGTTATGACACATGTTACAATTCTGATTATTTCTTGCAGTTTCGGTCACAACGACTATGGGACTCGTTGGATCCAGCGGAAACGGTACAAACATAGTTATTTTTACATGCTTTTACACACCCATGCCCTATAACTTATACGGACCACTTTTATGAATTATGATGTGCACGTTTTAATTATATGTTTTACGCAGCTTACTTTACGGAATTAAGACATGCGCTTGTAAATTCCAGTTATGGACAAAGTAAGTACTAAAACACCCGTTTGGCTCTCATAGTTTACAACGAGAACGAGAAAACGTACAATTTTCTTTCCAGGAAAATATTACTAATTTAATAATTACACTAATTATTTTAAAAAATATTAAAATATTATTCAATTGGTTTTTCTAGTGTTTTTTGATGATGACATAAAAAGGGATAGAGAGCGAGAATTGCAAGAAATGAAGTTTTTACAAGCTCAGCAAGCGCAGCTCGCTGCAATGGGACTCAATCAAAATATGCCACAGCCTCAAAGATATAGACCCTCAGTTGAGACTTTGTGGGGGAGTTCTCCTGTAGTAAGTTAATATATTCGTTGCTTGATTCTGTTAAACAATGAACTTACTACATATGCTTTGCTTCCAATTGCTCTTGGTTTTAATTAGTGGAGTTAATTAAATATTTAGTGAACATCAAAATAAAAACGGCTTTCGTAGATACGCTTTTTTTTTCATTTATAGTATGTTATTTCTAACTTATTGGCTTTTGTTAATTACATTATGCTTTTCAAGTTCCTGTTAAATACTGAAACGCTTGCAGCTTTTCAGCTAATTTAAAAAAACCCGAGTGTTATGTTGCTGGATTTGATGCTTTTGACCCGGGCTCGTACATCGTACACATTGCTGAAGCGGCGATCCAACCCTGGCGCGGCGATCCGAACCGACCCAAAACACCGGCTCGGCTCAGCTCGTAGATCGCTAGCTTTTTCTGTTGGATCGGCAGGGATGAATTGTTGGCTCGGCTCGGCTCGTGGATCCCCATCGTTTTCTGTTGGATCGGCTCAGATTGGAGGGAACTTTTCTGTTCACTCGACTCGGATCGGATCACTAGCTTTTGACTCCTGGATCGCCGATCCAGCTCCACGCATTGTTGGATCGGCGAGCCAAGGCTGGCTCGGGATCGCTAGCTTTTTCTGTTGGCTCAGATCGGCAGGGGTATATTGTTGGCTCGTCTCTGCTCGCGGATCGCTACCTTTTTGTGTTGACTCGGGTCGCCGATTCAGCAATTCACAGGTACGGGCTGGTATATTGTTAATTTCGGTTTTGGCAGGAGTCGTATGATTTTAAATCGAGGTTGGTGTTGGTCAGGTGGGTTGAGTGGGGAGGAGGGACGGGTCAATGAACTTCTTCTTACTATTGTTGTTATACAAAGTAATAGACAANACGGGTCAATGAACTTCTTCTTACTATTGTTGTTATACAAAGTAATAGACAATGAAGTTCAAAAGCTTATAAATTCAGGTGTAAAGTCTCTCGAGTCAGTTCAGTGTTCTTCTGGCAGTGCTTCGGTTGACATCTTTTTCCGTTTTATTGTTTATTACTAACGTTTTCGCAGTTCTGACGATTTACTGTGTTTACATTTCGCCTAAGCTATTTTCGTACGAAAACATCTTTTCGTAGCCAGTCAGTTTAAGACACATCATGGATCGTACGTGGATACCTCACACGATTGATGATTTCCACCAAACAGAGCTTATAATTGAAAAGCACTTACTTGGCAAAGAACGACTAACATTTACAGAATTGTCACTTCTTGCGTCTCTTAGTAAGCAAGCTTTGGCGAATCTTGGTTATACTCCCAAGTTCAAGAGGCTTCCAGGTTTTGCTTGGAGAAAAAGGTGGGCACAACTTGCTGGCGAACCTGACATTTCTGAATGTTCGTTTTCCTCTGGGCATCGTACTTCTGAATTTTCGCAAGATGAGATTCGTATTATTCTTAATCCCAGCGGCAAAGAAAACGAGCGCGTATGTCCTTCGAGCTTATGCTAGCTTCAGCTTTGTTATTGGTAACGATAACCTAGTTTGTTTGTCCGGGCCTCCGTCCAAAGTAGATCGTGTCGCACTCTATAAGGATCTTCATCTTGTCTCTTTTTCTTGTAATGCTGGAGCATGGCGAAGTTTTTGTGTTGCACAAGAAACGAAATAATCCACATAGTTGTGCAACAACAAAACACGATTAACATGGACGAGTTAGATAATTTTCTTGGTCACCAGGGAATGTTTTTCAGTTTGTGAATAACTTGTAGCCCTCGATTTCCTTATAGAGTACGACGGGAGTAGCTGTTCCTAAGTCTTTCATTGCTAAACACCAATGTCTCAATTTAATTGTTTTGAATATTTTTCTAAACTTTCAGCTACAGATGCAAATTGCAGCCGATCAACAAGTTGAAGAAGATGAGGAACATGAAGAAATGACCGTAGCAGAAACATACGCCGATTATAAACCAGCAAAACGTAAATGAATATACTTCAAGAGCTGAAGAGAATCTTGTATTGAAACGGTAAGAGCTATGTATTGAACTCGAATTCTAACGACGTTGTTTTTAATATAGTGGAGTATGGCAAGAAGCATCCGGATCCTATTGTTGAAACTGCGTCATTAGCCAGTGTACTCCCGCCAGCCTGTTACTACAAACTTCAGCTACCAGACAATATTTTGAGCAATGGACTTCTGTCTGCCCTGCAGCTCGAATCCGTGGTTTACGCAAGTCAACAGCATGAGCACTTTCTACCAAGTAACGAACGAGCGGGTTTCTTAATTGGTAAGCTTGTTACATATATTGTACGAATCTCCTGTGTTTTGCTTTTTTTTTCTATTTTTGAGAATCTTTTTGAACTAGGTGATGGTGCTGGTGTTGGAAAGGGTCGAACAATTGCTGGAATCATATATGAAAATTATTTGTCTGGTCGCAAAAAATCAATCTGGGTATCTGTATCTAATGACTTGGTGTACGACTCCGAGCGAGATCTCAATGATATCGGAGCTTCGAAGATTAAGGTCCACCAACTGAGTAAAATCAAGTATGGAAAGATTGAAGGCATCAGTCAAGGAGTTTTGTTTCTGACGTATTCGGGGCTCATTGGTGAAGCTGCTAAGGGAAAGAATAATACTAGGCTCAAACAAATTATTCAGTGGTGTGGACTGAAGTTTGAGGGCGTGGTAAGCTGTGCTGTTGAATTTGGGTAGAATTCCAGTTAACTGGTTTTCCGTTAAAAATATTACAGTAAAAAAAATTACTAAGTACTTTTTTTGTTAGATTGTCTTTGATGAGTGTCATCGTGCGAAAAATCTTTGTCCAAACCAAGGAAAATCTACTAAGACGGGCATTGCGGTCCGGGAGCTGCAAGAGACTCTTCCAAAAGCTCGTGTCGTTTACGCTTCTGCCACGGGAGCTTCGGAGCCACGCCACATGGCTTATATGACTAGACTTGGCCTGTGGGGAAAATCAACTCCGTTCCCGACTGTCCAAGAATTTGTTAAGAGCGTGGAGCAACGGTAAGTTCGATCCATCACAAATTCACCTAAGAATCACAATTAATATTCAGGGGTTTTCATTGAATTAGGGGTGTGGGGGCAATGGAACTTATTGCCATGGACATGAAGCTTCGAGGAGCTTACATAGCTCGCCAACTCAGTTTTCAAGGAGTGAAGTTTACTGCTGTCGATGTTCCTCTGCCGCAATCCTTTGAAAACATGTACGACGAGTCTGTCCAATTTGTAAGTTCTAAACAAAAAATTTCGAACCATAAAAGTGTACACTTCTTGATCACTGATTTTCATTACTCGTTTTTTGTTTAGTGGGTCAATGCCATGAACAAATTTATTGAAGCTATGGTTTTCATGAAATGTAATAAAAAAGCGAAACGTTCCATTTGGACTAATTTCTGGGGAGCTCATCAGCGTTTCTTCAAGTACCTGTGTATCGCTTCGAAGGTGAAGCACACTGTGGAATTGGCTAGGTAAGACAAAATGCGAATGCTGTCCGTTTCTTAATACGCTGGAAATAGTTTCACATGGATTGGGAACTGATTTTAAAAGAAAAAAAACATATTACGCGACTTATAGGAACGCCGTGAAAGATGGGAAATGTGTTGTAATTGGTTTACAAGCTACCGGTGAAGCTAGGACAATGGAGCAGTTGGAACGAGATGAAGGCGAACTGACAGAATTTGTGTCCACTGCAAAGTAAGTTTCAATTTTTCACAGTTTAATTTAGTTCATTTTTAAATTGTTATCATATTCAGTTTTATGCATGTTAATTAGGTGAATACGAACAAATCACATTTTCAACTATTTTTAGGGGAGTCCTGCAACACTTGGTTGAGAAATCATTTCCTGTCCCCGGTAATAAACTTGAAGGACTTGGGAACGGAAAGGGGGCTGGTACAAGCTCAATGTTTCAAGATCTCATGGACGAAATTAAGGAAGAACAGGCAGGTCCAAGCAGCAGCAGAAGTAAAAAACCAGGTATCTATCACCAACTCTTTGTGTTTCGTCATTCTTGAAACAATATTTTTTTATGAATTATTAGTTCGCAAGGCCGCTCAGAAGCAAAACTTTAAGAAATTGAAGATGATGAGTTCTGACGAGTCGGGTTCGGATGAACATTCGGAGTTTGAAGTTTCGGATGACGAATCTGAATCGGAATCAGACGTTGTTTCTGAATATAGTTCTGAAGAAGAAGATGAGGATGAAGATTCTGATAGTTCTGATGAGCCATCTGGTCGTGGTGAATTAGGTGAGTGATGAAATCGGGAGTAAATTTTTATTTTTATTTTTCAGTTAAATTATTATTTAAGTCAATCCTACCTACCTCAATTCCATATTTTTGCAGGTATATATGGTGGGTCGCGAGGATCAAAACGAAAGAGAAAGAGTGCAGCTACGCGCAAAGGTGCAAAACAAGCTAAAGGCAAGGCTGGGAAAGATGAGTCTGGAGTTGTTACCAAAGAAGCTAAAGCTGCAGCTATTAAAATTCGAGATACTTTATTGAAAGAAATTGAAGTCTTGGGAGAGAGCTTACCTCCCAATACTTTAGATCAATTGATTGATGAGCTGGGTGGTCCAACGGAAGTTGCCGAGGTAAGATCTATCCTAGGGTTTGAAAGAAAGAATTATTAATTATCCGAATTCATCAAAATTAAGAATTTCTTAGGAGTGTGTAAATCTAATTGTTTTAACGGTTTGTGTAGATGACTGGCCGTAAAGGTCGAGTAGTTCAAGACGATCAGGGTTCTGTTAGTTATGAAACGCGATCTGAAATTGACGTATCATTGGAGACAATCAATCTCAAAGGTGGTTTATATAATTTTTACATCTATTTAATTGTGTTAAGTTATCCTACCTAGATTTGATGATTTCGTAAAAAAAAATGGTTCGTTTTAATTTGTGTCACAGAAAAGGAACGATTTATGAAAGGTGAGAAGTTAATTGCCATCATTTCTGAAGCTGCTTCGAGTGGAATTTCACTTCAGAGTGATAAAAGAGTTGCCAATCAGAGAACTCGAGTCCACATTACCCTTGAGCTCCCTTGGAGTGCAGACAGAGCAATCCAGCAGTTTGGTATTTTATTATAAATTATTCTTGACTAAATAAGTAATTGGCAAGAAGTTAAAAGTTAATTCTGATTGATGGTAAACAGGCCGAACTCATCGGAGTAATCAGATGCATCCTCCTGAATACCAGTTTCTCATCTCCAACATGGCTGGAGAGCATCGATTTGCTTCAATCGTTGCCAAGCGTTTGGAGTCTCTTGTAAGTTCTAACCCCACAAGTCTGCGTAAATTCTATTGCAGCATTGCATCTTAGACGAATTTATGCTATGATGTTGTGGCTTCATCGTGTGATTTTTTTTGTGCTTCAGGGTGCTCTAACTCACGGTGATCGACGTGCAACGGAATCTAGGGATCTTTCGAAGTACAATATTGATAACAAGTTTGGTAGACTTGCTCTTGGAACGGTTATGAGGAGCGTTATGCAGCAAGAAGATGCCATTGTCCCTCCGCCGAAAGGATACTCTAGTGCACGCGCATTCTACTCGGATGTCGCCAATGCCCTCGTTGGAGTTGGTCTTGTTATTAACTCCCCTAATTATCCAGGACAAACTGTTTTAGATAAAGATGCTGTCAATATGACGAAATTTCTCAACCGGTAAGTCAAGCTTGCATGAGATTTAAAATTTAAAGTAAGAGATAGTACATAATTTGTTATCCTTATTTGAACGCTTTTGATGAGACTAATTAAGTTTCGTCTTTTTGCCAAATAGAATTTTGGGAATGCGGATCAAAATTCAAAATGCACTATTTCAATACTTCACGGATACTTTGGCCGAGATTGTAAAGCGAGCCAAACGATCTGGCCGATTTGATGTTGGAATCCTTGGTAGGTTTAAGCAGCTAAAAAGATAAATAGATTTCATTAATACTTTGTTTAGCTTCGAACAAAGAACAATTGATTTAATTAATTGTACAGATTTGGCTGATGGTGAATTGCGCGATGTTACACTATTAGAAGCGAATACCTATCGAAGGCGTCATGCCACTGGAACTGGCTTGATTGAGCTCCATAGAATCAACGTTAATCGAGGTCTGAGCTGGGAAGATGCTGAATCACGGTTCAATGGTACGGAGCGTACTAAAGAAGAAGGTTTTTACTTGGCTTCGAAGGTATGCGGCCTAAATTAAATCCTTTTAATTTTGCATAATTTTACAATTTTATTATTTTCTATCATTCACTAATTTTTGTGACTTTACAGGATATTGATGGACGAAGACAATGCTTTATGGCACTCAAAGACCCTTCGACTTCATCCACGGCGACCAAAAAATGTCTCTACATGATTTACCGACCGCACATTGGGCTGCAGGTACTTTTTGAAAGGATTTTTTTTTAAAGAAAACTAATCAGTAAAATCAATTCATTTTAAAAGTAATTTTATGTTATATCAAGGACGGTATAAATATAATCTAATATTTCGATACGTTTTTTCCCTCAGCCCAAACGAGAATATATCTCAGCCTTTACTGGGAAATACGACAAAGTAGAATTGATGCCGGCCAAAGTTGCTTGGGAAGCCCAGTATACTGCATCCGCGTCGAACTGCACTCATCTCTATTGGTAATTCCTCAAATTCTTGCAACTTATTTCTTATTTCAAAATCTATTACTGACCTGATTGAAATCTAATTGGTTTGATACAGGGGCCGTAGTTGCAAGAATCGAGTACTTGGGCATGAATGTGAAATTGGTTTACGACAACGTGTTGTTCACATCCTCAGCGGCTCTGTTCTTCTTGTTTGGGCTGATGTAGAACGTATCCTAGTAAATAGTTCCAACAGTGCTGAAGTGAAGATGCAAGTGATTCGTGTACGTGGAGCTGACTTCAAGACGATTGGTTTGGTTATCCCAAATAATTGCGTTTCCAAACTCAAACATGTTCTGGAAGATGAAAATTATACAGAACACCGGAATGAACTACTCACTTTATCCCGACAATTTGGTTACACTCCAAAGCCTGGAGCTTGATTCCACGGAAAGCTAAGAAATCTAAACCAAAAATTAATTTTCTCTTATTAGAAACATAGCATAGTCTACAAAAAAAAATAGTTAACTCCGTTTACTACATGTTATCGGCCCGGCATCATTTACAATTAATTATTTTATTGGTGGCGCGTGTAACAATTAGTGAAATCGACTTTGGATAGGTTATCTTGTTTCACTAATTCTCGTGTGAAGTCCGTATAATTTCAGATCGCAATATCAATTAATTTTATAAACGATTTGACCTGGTGGATCCGCTAAACACTATGTTAATTTAATATTATTCAAGTTCATTTCATTTTTCCATTTACAGGAAGAATGTAGTTTGGTTGCCTTTATAGGGGTCTGACCTCTGACCCTTTTAAATATTGCTTTAACATAACATTGGTAACTGAACATGTTTGAAGCAGCGTGTCGAATTCATTTATTGTTACTACTGTTTCGTAAATCTTAATTTCCCCGTCGCTCGTTTTGACGGACAAGTTTTATAACCAATGACCTTTGTAAATTATAAGACAAATTGAATTGATCTCAACCAATTACAACTCTCAATACGTAAAATTAGTTGACGTTAGGCTGGTGTCGTCGTTCCGTGTGCTGTGAGGGGTAAAATTATAAGTTTAGTGGGGGGATAAGTATGAAAACAATGTGAAATAATTGAAAACAAAATGTGTAACTCCCTAAATTTTTCATTTGTGTTATTTGACATTGTATTAAAGTATTTAATTGACTGGTGAACTTAATTAGTAACACTTGAATTTATTGTAATGAGATGGAGGAGCACTCACACAACAGAAGAACTTTTATTTACTACCACGCTTCTTTCTTGCTGCACGGGAAGATGATGGTTTTGGAGGTGGTGGGTCTGGAACGGATATTGACCCTTGACACACTTCATTGGCAAATGGTGAGTCAGCAATGGCTTTCTCAGTTTGTATGTAAATTGAAAGGTCTCGAACGGTTTCTTGGAGTTCTTCAATTTCTTTGGAAGTTGATGCTCGTACTTGCTCATAATTTTTCTCAACTTCAGCAAGCCGAGCCTTGCAGAAATTGAGATCTTGCGTCATGGCTTTTGCAACTACTAATTGCTCCTTCAACTGCTCAGCAGTTCTCTCATATTTTGCGTTGGATTTTGCTAACTGAAATTTCATTATTGAATTAGTAGTAATTTAAATATTATTTCATTCCGGAGGGATGACTGAATTTTTTTTTAAATTATTTTTTTTTCAGAACCGGGTCAATCAAAGACGTTTGATCCCATGGTTCAAAATGAACCGTGAACCGGTCAAGGTCCATCAAAATAAACAGTCAAACGTCCTTGGGGCAATACCTTTTTTTCCAAATCCTTATTTTCGTGCAGTAGATCTTGAATCGTTTCTACATTTTCCGTTTTATCACGTTCTAATTGACTTAGCTTGGTAAGAATTGTATTTAATTCAGCCTTGTTCTCCGCTTCAGACATTTTCAGTTTCTCTTCAAAGTATGCTCGTTGGGTTTCGAGCTGTGAAGTCAGCATGTGGGTGAACTCGAGCTGCATGTGATCTGCCTTTTCTTCAGCATCAGGAACTTGGCCTTCATATCGCCGTACGCCAGAATCGACTACTTTTCCATCAACTTTACTTTGAAAAAGTCGGTGCACAAACGTATCACCAACGTAGTCCCAAACACGGTTATTATCCGGTTGAATGGCGTACGTGTGCCCACTTTCACAATAATGCCTGAATGCAACGAGAAAGAACAGATTGAACGGCTTGACCCGGAGGAATTATCTGATATTGCAATTTTCTTACTTGTATGCATGACCCTGTACATAGCGACCACAGCCAACGTGGCCGCAAATTAGGCAAATCCAAACTTGCTCCTTGGAATTACATTCAACGCAAACGGTTTTGGCAACCATTTCTGGTGTCTGGACATATCGACATACTGGACACCTGGAGAGTATAGATCTTTGCAATTACATTTCTGACACACACAAAATAATGTTTGCAAATATAGAATCTCTTGTTAGGAAATACTCACCCATTATCACTCCACTGAATTAAGCAACTGGTATGAAAAGAATGATTACAAAGAATTGTCAGAAGTCCCTCGACGCTTTCGTCCATTCTTTCCAAACAAACGGGACATGTTGGCAGTTCTGTATGACCTGCTCAAAAAGAAATCAAAAACGGAAGAATTAAGATTAAAATTTCTAATTCCCTACAAGTTCTACATCTAGATTTTTTGTTCATAATTACCAGTTAGAGGAAACCCAGCACCATCACTTTGCTTTACAGTTTCAATTCTTGAAACATAAGCGAGAAGACATATTGGATCTTCAAAGGAATTGTAAGCTTTTCCATTATATTCATGGTAGAATTGATCAGCACCAGCCTGGAACAAATGACGTACTCGTGAAGACGGATTAATCAAGAGACTCGCTCCTATTTTGCCTCATACAATTAAAGGAGCAACCTTAGGCTAACCTGTTCCTTAAACTTGAGCACAGCCATGTAGTGATTTGGAGAGCTATCACGGATAATTTTGATTTGTTCAATTGCAGTCTTGAAAGGAGAGACAAAATTTAGAAATTCGGCACAACTAATTGTGCTTGGAATAGCCATTGCACAAAGCATCTCACTTCGTGGAGCATTTGACTCAGGATCCATGTAAACTCGATCACTGCAATTAATTAGGAATATAGCGAGTATTGAAAAATTAAATACAGTACTTGGGCCAAATCGTTTTATTTGCTGAAAGGAATTCACTTACTTGTCTTTATAAAGATGCAAAGTCCCTTTAGTAACTTCAACAAAAGGATTTCCAGAAACGAAGTGTCTCGTTTCAAGGGTCATTGCAGCCTCTGCCTTTTCTTCGGACTTCCCATCCGATCCGGGTGTTGTTACAAAAGTGGAGATCATGACTTCCTGGGGCTTCCGTTGACCTGCAACTGCCTCAGCTTTCACCCGAGTTCCGTGACTTTGGGTAACTGTAGGAACTCCTTTTCCTCTGGACGACATTTCCTTGTAAATGTTAGCTAAAACGAAAATATAAGCGATCAGGAATTTAGAAGTATAAAACTTTAAAAAAAAGCATTACCTAATTAACAAAACAGTAACTTACAATAGTAGGTTAGTGACTCAATTGGTCGACTATCTTTTTCACCATCCGCCAATTCAACGACGAGGACACAGAAGGAAATTATTGACATCTGATTAACGCTTTAACTGCAAACGTTACATTTGCAGTTTCAGTTCATAAGAATTACTCTTTGCACTCGTTTAATTAACTCGTCAAGTGAGAATGAAAGTAACGTCCTAGCAAAAGCAAAAGTGTTAATTTGTTAAAATACTTCAATTAACTGAAGCTTTCGCAATAATTAGTTGACGTTATTTCAAAATTCTACTGAATTATCCACAAGCTAAAAAAAAAGATTTATTTCAAAATCTAGAAATTTCTACGTTTCCTCCAGAGTTCGGCACATTTACATCGCTCACAATTCACAAAACTTTCTAAATGTAATTTGAATAGGATAATTCGGGCTATTCTTGGCTAGTTAGTTCTAGAATAGCTAATGAATACCAGAATTGAGTATTCTGATACCAGTAATGTTCTTATTAATCGTTAATCACTAATTACCTTGTGATCATTTGCTAACTGCCAATTTTTTATTTTCCCTCTTCTCTTTCACATGAGAAAGAGAGAGGAAGTAGAAGAGGAAAAATAAAAAAATTGGCAGTCCGCAAATGACCATACGGTATAATCAAGGTTTTTATGCTTTTGTATGCTACGAATTATTATTATATTATATCTGTATTAAAATCAAATTAAAATAGGTACATTATACCAGCTATTCTGTAAGGAGTTAGTTATACCTACATAGTCTTTATTGCAGCCTAATTTAGGCTTAATTTTACACTGATTGCGTTAAATCGACAAGCTAATTAAAACGTATTTTAAAGCGCTCAGCAATTTAGTTCTGGAATCCCGAGAAACAAGGAAATGAATGGTTTGGAATCTCACATTTTCTTTAGGTTTTAGGATTAGTTGTCGTCGTCGTTTTATGTTTTAGGTTAACTAATCACAAACCTGAATTACATAAAAATATTTTTTTTTCAAAAATTTTCAGTTGGTAGCCTGGTAGGTACCACGGAATAAATTTTCAGTCGGGACTTGAAAAATTTCAGAAAAATAATACTCATCGGTATACTCCACCCGGAAAATGGTAAGCCGAAATTGCCGAATACTGAATGCTCTGATTAGGCTAAACACAGCTGATCAGGATGCAAATTTTTACAACATCCAACAGATAGATCTTGAGCGACTGTTATTGCGTGTCGTCATTCAACTTTTGTGTTCTGGGCGGCGGCAACTGTTCACATTGGCTACCAAAGACCAAAGTACAAGGTGGCCTCATGTCAACGTGACCCAAAAGCGTTTGTCGCCATCTCATCGTCCCAGAACAAAGTCCAACACAGGTTAATCCAGAATCACTTAAGCAAACTATCGTCTAGATCTGGTGAGACAAATTCTATCGTTGTTCCTTTCCTGGGGATAAGCCGGCTTCATAAAAGTAAGATTACCACCACGATTTTATCATTCAGTTTCCGGTTAGTTTATGCAAAACGTATTTGTTTATTGGTAGGTGCTTTAGATCTGATTGAGGTCTCAAACTTCATAACTGTTAAGCGGCCTGGATTCTGGATGAACACTGGATGTATGATGTGATATCGACGGATTCGTTCACCGACCGGTTGAATCTTAAGTATTATCTCAAACCCGAACCGGGTGGACGTCGCCCTATTCTCCGGGCTTTTCGTAGCATTAAGTGCTAACAACCGGTCTAGTCAGTGGACTGAGTTATAGCATGACTGGCAGCTTTAATTTCAACTGCGCTTCAACGACACGGGCAATTTAAAACCGGTTTTTAAACCCAAGAATAAGTAGACACCGGGTATGTTTATACTTTATTAACCTAACCTAAAACCTGATACTTGTCTTGCCGCCATATTGGTTGCGGATACTAACATACCGTAATGGGAAACCAAAAGTTTAACTTAATTTAATCCAAACAACGATTCTGCGAGGCTTGGGACCGTTGGCGAATGTATGAGTTCTTGAACTTCACGTTGTAATGAGATGAATTCATGTTTGAAAAATATGATATTGAACGCCGCGGCCATGTCAATGGGACAGAAGGGTAGCAGCTATAAATTATTCGGTAAGGGAAAGAAAGGGTAGAGGTGAGAAGAGTGAAGGTAATTGTAAATGATTTTTGTTTTTTGGCTTCTGACTCAATGTAGTTGGAACAAGTGTGGAGCGCAGGATCCAGTTCCAATTCCAGGAATAATCTTCTACCCCTATTCGGATTCGGTTTATACTTTCTACTCTTTAGTTCCCTTCTGGAATCAGACTCTCAAGTTCAGCAGGTCATAAATGCTCTGTTGAACTATTCTTAGAACTTTAGGGAAAGTTTTTTACTATTTCCCAACCACGAAAACCAATAACTGCATAACGATTTAAGTTTACCTTACGTCATTTTCTAAAAAACCACAAAACGTTCGATCTCAAATTTTAGCCCTCTGTTTCCGAGTTTTTGGCTCCCTTGTTGCGGTTTAGCTGCACTACAGTTTTGAAATTGTACCCCACTTTTATCGAATCGATTTCCGGCACAAGTGAGTAGGATTTATTCATTGTTCATCAAATACCTAAGAGCCAAGGCTAACTCCACCACTATATGCTACGTTCAATTATTCAGAGTCTACTTGGACTTTATTGACTCTCCGTAATATAATGTGATAAAGTTCCATTAGGAGTAGCTCTTACACATCGTCATCGTCTGCCTGGCATGCACAAAAATAATTTATAACTTCGTCTAACAAAACTTTTGTCTAAATTTCAGGACTTTTGCACTTCCATAAACTGCTGAACCTGACTGAAAAATTAGTTAAACAAAACATCGAATTTTGAAGATTATACGTACCGTAATGTGCACTACTCCAATACATTTATAGCAACCATTTTTTACCTTGCCAGCAGACCAGAGGTCAACTACTCTTCGTGGACTGAAATATATCTAGCTTTAGTAGACAACCTTCTTGATTCCGGTTTGCTTCAGAGTCTGGGTTCCCTTCTCAATCTTTATAAAGTGTCCTTTACTACACGACATTCGTCTTCCTTGCGTCAAGCAATTTGCCTCCACACGGCGACGGCACCTTCCACAAGTCAATGGTAATCTTCAATTAAAGCACCTACTTAAGGCGTAACCCTACTCACAAGCAATATTTTAGAAGAAAGTGATGTCTGATGCAGCTTTTAGTGTAATTTGAAATAAGAGGAAACTGTCATCAATAATCAGAATGTGTCATTCTAAAGACCTGAAGACGAAAACGCTGGAATCTAGTTTCAATTTTGCCGTTTTTCCTTCCCATAAGATTTAATTTATTAACCAAGTTAAAACCCAAAATTAAATCAAGAATGAGGATAAACCCATGGGAGGCTGGAATCCTCTTCTTTGTTGGAACCGTCATTTTCCCAATTTCATTTGTACTTCAACGGTATTGGTGGAAAAAGACAAAGGGCGGAAAGGCTACTGCCATTGAATTTAATCTTAGCGACAAGGATACGGTGGACATATGTAACAAGTAAGCATTTTTAATTCTGAAATATTTCAATTTTTATTTTCTAAGTTAAAACGGACAAAATTTTTAAACTGCGCGTGCCCCTACTAAAGATTCTTTCATCATCTGCACTGACTTTGGATCGCCTCCAATCCAATGGAGCGATAAAAGATGTCAACG
>JABASL010000670.1:0-14838 GCA_019775825.1 Neanura muscorum | reverse complement strand
CTATTTTACCGACAAAATTAACGATGAAATAACGTAGGTTCTTAATTTAGCTTCAGTTATTGGCTATAAGATTTGTGGCTGGTTGTGGGTGTGGCTGGGTTTTACCCCGACCCGAAAAGTCCTGAGTGCCGTGCTGGGATATCCAGTTTACCAAAATCTAACTCCATGGATACCCCCTCCCAGCATCCCTATGATTCTATAAAGCTGCAGCCTCCATCCTGAAGGGCGACCCTGGACTGGCCTGGAACATGCAGCGGAGGATAAGCTTCTGGAGTGGTTGCACCGCATAACCCTTGATAGGGCCCATTATTTGTTCCACCGTTTCGGGTAGTGATTCCACGGTCGCTTGAGGATTTCTAGTTGGTTTGGTGCTTTATTTTCCCTCTTACACGGCATAGCATGCCATTATTGCCATTGTTGTTGGGTTATTCTATATTATGTAAAACTTAAGTTTGCATTTTCTTTTGGTTGTTTCACTTTTTTAGTAAAAGATTTGAAATGCCCTGCGGATTGGGAAGTTCCGGAGCATTCAATTGCAGATGAATTACATGACTGTGGAATCCCTTGTAAGACGTTTTCATCGTCGGAGAAGAAGATGGCTGCTGTCGTTGTCGGCATTGTTGGATTTCTTACGCTAATTTCATCTATGTTTACAATAATCACCGCTATGTTGGATCCTTCCCGCTTCCAATATCCCGAACGAGCCATAGTTCATTTAGCTATTTGTTACGCCCTACTTTCCATTGGATATCTAGTGGGGGTAACGACTTCTATAGTTTTACATTAATTCTAAACATTATCTTAATATAATAATATTATAATTATCTAAAATATTCTAACTTGTTTTCTCAAATAGGTATTTTGGGGACCAGAAATTAGCTGCCACGATAAGTTCGTTGTGTTTGGGCTCGTAAGCGCAAGTTGCAGCCTCCTTTTCATGTTTGTTTATTTTTGCACCATGGCCTCGCATATCTGGTAAATTACTGCGCTTCCAATGAGTTGAGGTGCATTAGGGTCATTATTTATATATTTTTAACACAGGTGGGTTCTTCTTTGCATGACCTGGTTTTTGTCTGCCGGTCTTAAATGGGGCGGTGAAGCAATTGGTAGCACGAAAATTTGTTCCAAAGATTTTATAATTAAAAATGTATAAAATTAATACTTGGTAATCGTTACAGCGACGTATTCTCAATACTTCCATTTGGCAGCTTGGGGGATTTCTGCATTTCTGGCGATGACAACTGTTGCACTTGGTTATGTTGAAGGTGACCCGCTGTCCGGTCCGTGTGCTCTTGGGTTGCAGCGGTCCGTCGAACTTCAATATTTCATGTAACAATTAAGCCACTTACTTATTGTATAATTGAATTATTAGACTGACGCATTCATCCTTTTAAATACAATTTCCTCACAGGCTCTATCCTCTAATTCTACTTGCAATTATCGGAACAATATTTTCTATCCTGGGATTCTGTTCACTTTTTCGAATTCGACGTGAAATCAAGCGATCTACGACAGTGGCATCCACCACTGGCATGATTGCTTTAGGAGATGGTCAGCGCTCTCTACTTTGGGATCAGCAACAAAATTTGAATAACACCATTGTAAATGAAGGGGCTGCTCGTTTGGAACTACTCATGGTATGCAGTTTCTAGTAAAGTGCAATTTACAAGTAATAACGTGCCATAGAGTGTATGCAAGTAATTTTGAAAGAATATTATCGTATTTTATATTTTCTTTTTCTCAATTTTCTAATTTAGACCCGAATTGGAGTATTTTCAGTTCTGTACATGATTCCAGCAGTAGTGTTTATTGTCTCTCTATTCTATCTTACTAAACCGACGTCAAGCTCTGGAGTTCTCAGCCCAATAATTGGAAGCCCCCGTAGAAACACTCAGATGCTTTTTGTTGTTCTCCTTGTCAGGTAAAATCTAGTACCTTGAAGCGATACTAATCGGCAAATCATAACCGCGATTAATTTCAATCATTTACTTTTGGCTGTTAAGGTACATATCTAATATGTGCTTTGGATCGGCCCTGGTTGTATGGGTTTGGAGTCGGAAGACTCTGCTTACTTGGAAATCAATCTGCTGTTCGTCACAAAAACAGCGGGAGTAGGGATGGGGCATGAACGTTTGATGGGACAACACACTTTATTATGAATTGAATTATCCGTCGTGACTCTGTTCAAGGTGTATCAGTACTTAATTTTAACGACTAATCGACTTTTTCTTACTAAAGTCTTTCAAGCGCAGCGTCTGTCTTCCAATTTCGACCAAATCTTTCTAATATTATCCAACGGGTAATGTGCGTCAAATGCGTCTTTTCATGTTTTTACATCCTTCCATTTTACGAGGTTTCAATCGTATGCGTTGCCACACTGTTACATGAATGGAGATCGATAAGATTGTTAACCATAAGTTTTAATTTAATTAACCCATGCATACTTAAGGCTATTCATTATTGTAAGGTTTTAATCAAGAGTTAATGTTACCGGTTCTCACATCCTTACAAGTTTTAAATTATGATGTTGTCAACAGGATTGAATAACGCTTGATAACTATATAATCCCTTAAATCTGCCATCTTCTAATTATGAATTCAGGTAAACTATTTATGATTTGCTTTTTACATTTTTAAATTGATTAATTCTTTACGGTTATTTGTTATTTTATGTTTAGAAAATAAATAGATGCCAAACTACCAGGGCTTATGAACTAATTTTTCTGTCCAAACTCAGACAGCAGTTTAATAATGGGGGTAACGTTTAGCCAGTAACTCTTTATTTCGAACAGCTTCCTCTGTAACTTCTCCATGCCGTCTTCCAACAACGTATTCCGCGTAGCTCAAATACCCATCATTATCTACATCATCCTCTTCCAGCACCTTGTCAATTAAATCTGGAAACCAAGGAAAACGAATTTACAGGCGGAAGTGGATGCTTGATAATTTGCACATCCGAAAAAAACTCATATTCTGTTTAGAATGTAAGCCTTGAGCATCGGAGGGAAGGACGGCGGAGAGAGGCGTCAAGGCAAAGGAAGTTAATTAAATGAAAGCGGAAGAGAAAGTCTTCACTTAATTAACTTTTTCAAAAATTTATAGACTAAATTTTTTTTTTATAAAGTCTTTACCCACGAAATAATTAAAATCTTCTTTCCGATGTGGCCCCTCCTTTATGGGATGCTTCCCACCGTCATTTACATCTGGGAAATCACGTATATCAGATCCGGCAGCGCTAGGAAGAATATGTGACAACGCTTGCAGGATTTCAAGACCATCCAGTTTACTATTGTTATCAAAGTCGTGAATTCTGTGTAAAAGGAACAAAAACATTTTGCTACTCTAAATTAAAGAAAAAAGTTGGTATTACAATATTCGCTGTTATCACTTAAAATAGTGGAATTCCAGTTCTTCCGGAGTTGGATTTCGGCCATCTTCAAAAATCCAGGCTCCCATGTCTTCTTTCAAATGCCTGCGATCAGAAACTATGTTATAGAAATAGGAAAACAGGACATAATTGATTGGACAATAACAAAGAAGTTAAACTGAAAAGAATGAAGTTATGGAAGCAACATCTAACAAAACAACGCGTGACATTTTCTTACTCCTTGTCATGTAGTAATTCTTTGTCATGTGTCAGGATTTCTGAAACCTGACCTTCTGAGTATTGTCGTTTAGGTACATAGTGATGGTGATGGGCATGTTCTTCTTGGTTCATCGGTGGACCCTTGGGGTGATGTGGTCCTCTGTAGTGAGCACTAACAGAGGTCAAGCACAATAAGGTCATTGCCCATTCGATCATACATTTAATGCAACCGCTTCTCATATTCTGCGAGAAGAAACAGAAGTTTGAGAAACCGGATTGAGCATGTGCCAAAACAAACATCAGTTATGACCAAATTTTTAATTGGTTTCAAATTGGTTTTAAAATTAAGGAAACCTGCGTTTTACCGTGCCAATGAAATTCAGAATTCTTTGGGGGGTGACTTGTTTGATGATGTATGTCTGAATTCCTTTAGCGAATAACTAACTGAAGGATTAATTTAAAGAACGCTGGCTCTCAGAAACCGTTTGAACATATGTGCTATTTAAATGACCATGTACTAGCATTATGTTGATTTGATTGGAAAGATATAAACGTATTGATTTCGAAGGGACTCAATTTTAGGAGGAGGATTGAAAAGGGTATCGAAGGATCTGGACAAGTCAAAAGGTTTGGATTGGATAGGAAAACAAAGCTGATGATCAAAGATTGGTTTCTAATCTCTGTTCAAACAAGTAACCTAGGTTTATAATTGAAACACTTTAACCACAGAGGGTCTGGTCCATTTTCTACTTGATTCTGATTACCATCTTCTGTACACAGTATCCCTATCCTCTAAACTAGCACAGGTTTAGCATGAAAAGGATCCCTTGCTAAGTACCCTTGATCTCTATCCGCCCCTGTAAGCCAATGCACCCTCGTCTCCAGGTCGTTACAATTCCCAAGTCGGCCAACTTCCAAGAAATCGGGTTTCTTGGATTGTATCCTACTGACATCGGCCAAAGAGATTTGAAATTCAAGTTCGAATATCTTTGACATGGACAGTAAACTTGTAAATATTAAATAACTTTCCTAATTGTGTCCTACTAACTAATAATACAGAGTTAAGACACCCTAGCGTACACGTACACGGTAAGATTCCAAAACTTGCGGATTTTGGAGTGAGAGGAGAAAGTGAATTCAGCCTTGCTTGTAACAATCCAGGAATCTGAGCAACGTTAAGGAAAGATTCTGTCGGTGACGAAAAGTGCCATATGGTTCCAGTGCACTTATGGATCGGATGCTACAAAGCTAGATGAACTCCCTGCCATATGTCACATCGAGAGGTTGTACACTATTTCTGGTAGTTCACGTTGTCTTTGTCATTTGTCGTTTTTATTTAGCTTTCCTTTGATCCCTGTCCCTTGTCATTTGACGCCGCATAATCTGACACTGTACGTTCACTTTAGCCTTCTTAAACTACAAAATGACCCACTAATTTCCATTTACAGTATGGCTTTCAATATAAACGCGCAACACTTCTAAAAATTTACGAGATCAGAAGTTAAATTATTTAAAATTATACAAATTACCGTATGAGTTCAGGTACACGTCACCCCTGAGCGTTATTTTATGACACTATTCGATACTTCGCTACAACTTCCCGAATTCTAATCAAACGAACTATCATCTAACTTGATGACAAATATGCTTTGTCTAATATCAGACGGGAATTTGAAATAATATCCAGGATCTTTGTTTATATGTGTTTTGTAGAAACCGATAAAGGTAATCATTTTCCTTCTCCCGCATCTGTACAGAGAGAAAGGCAAAAGTGAAAGCGAGATGGAGGCTGCAGAGTCTTCTATTAAAAAGCGGAAAAGAAAGTTATATTTCGGTTTGGACCAAGGATGCACTCGATCACTCATAAATACGCTAACTCGCCATCGCTGTCTTTTTTTGTTTTTGAAAACGGATTCCGTTCTTCACCTCGTTGAGGTCAAATTTTGCTATCGATACATTATTTTGAAATATTTAGGCCTGAGTTAATGGGAATCAATAGATGTTAAATATCTGAATTAAATGTATTAGTTAATCTGAATATCGAAAACGTTTATAAATGACAATTTTGCAAAGAATCAGTGATTTTACTTGCTGAATCAAGTTTTACATGTATACACATTTGACAAAGTGCTAAGAACCTATTGTTTGAGAAACGAATGGAGTTGCTTTAGCACGTGGTGATGATTTAGTAGCACAACAACACCTTGCTTTACAATAAATAATGAAAGAGGAGTACATTATAGGGACAGCAGGAGTGGTTCATTGTTGTCTCCCCAGTCTTTTCTGTCTATTGTCATGAAGCCAAGCTTTAGGAATAGGCGTACATAAATTAGAGCATTCTATACATGACCCTTCCAGGAGGTTGTGGACAAGGAATGATTAGAAGGGATGGACAAATGGGTCTTTATGAAGTTCTAAATCCCATTGTCGGACAAGTGTCAAAGTGTGCTTAATAATGCTTTCACCCTTAACAATCCTTCCCTTCTCTCTCCATTCTCTTTCTAAAATAACACGTTTTATTTCACTGTAAAAGTTTTTGATGTTGCCTTGAGCCTGTGTGCAATTCCATCCTATTCATCCGTTAAGTTCAAAGCTCTTTCTCGTTATAACGTTCCTTACTTTCTCCAAGGATTGAAAAATCACAATCCTTTCAAAAACAAGGAAGCTTACATGTTCAAGGAAGAGCAAAACTCTTTAACTTTTAATTGTTTAATACTGGTTTTTCAAATCAGCCAAAAAAAAAGTTTCACATGGCTGGCCGATTTTAAAGCCAAGAATTTTACATTGTAGAAGCCAAAAAAGAAAGGTATTTTACTATTGAGTCTCTCAATATTTTCCATGCGAATCATCAAAGTTTAAATAGAGAAATCTCTAATCTCCCTAAGGAGTTTGGACAAGTTTGGGAAAATACGCCTGCCTGGCGTCATTCAAGGCACCTCCTGATTTTCCAAATGATTTCCGATTCCACGGAAATTTTATGTTCACACCCTAGTAGTTGAGAAATATTTAAATCCCAAAGGGTCCTATAAGTGGTTGACACTTAATGAAAAGGTGTCCCCATTGGGAAGTACTTCTCAAATTTTTTATCCAGGCATCTCAACAGGGCCAATTTACGATTCTTTCTAAATCCCTAAAGAAATAATATCCAAATTGCACCATTATAAATCAATTCATAACTCCCTTGCCTATTATGTAATTCGAGATATACCATCCACAAATTTGCTTGCCTGCTAAAAAATGTTGTCCAATGATTTGCCCATTTCAGCGTATATGAGCTTCCGGTGTTGTAAACTACCACCATAACTTGCGCCATAACACAATTTGACATAACGTTCTGTCGCGAGAGAATTGTTTAAAAAAGATTTGGATATTTCAAACCTTACAGACAACTTGTTGGCAGAAATTTGGCTCAAGTCCTTTGGTTAGGCGTCTTTTCTGAATTGTTGCGTAGGGATGAGCAGATTTTCAAGTGACTACACCATAAAAGAACGCGAAAATGGCCTAAGGCGAATCTCATTATGACTGGACTGAATTCGTGGATTTATTTGTAGCATCCCTTGACGAGAAAGGCGCTTTGCTAATAAGGTGTCTGGAATATCGTATAGAAGTGCAAGCGTACTTTTGAGAAGAGTGACAGGTGTGAGATAGCAAGTGGCAGATTCTGGTTCTTAGGGGTAATTGGACAAAGGGCTCACAGGAGGGAGCCCTTCAATGAATAGGAAATGATGGCTAAGGGCCCTCGTCCCTTCAGGAGACATTGAATTCGTATTTCAAGTTGAATTGAATGTGGTTCGCTTGCTAGAAGTTGAAAATGCTCCAGGACCAAATCCAATTCTATAAGCTTCTCTAGTTATTCTAAACCAAAAGTGCAGAGGCACTGGATTTTCAAAACACTTTCACAACTATGGTCTCGAATTCAAATGCCCGAATGGGTTTTAATATTGGATAGGGGATTTTCACTTGAACAGACTTTTAGGGTCTAGAATTTAGATTCATCTCCCTTGCAAAACCGAGAATACTTTGCTTCATGGCAAATTGACCCTGAATCTAAATCCAAAATCCGGGATGAGCTCAAGAGGGGACTCGAGGGTACAGAAATATATACACAAATAGAGACAAATTACATCTTGATGAACTGAATCTGGTAAATTTACAAATCGTTCAAATGTGCATACCAATGTAGATCACCGATGGAAAATAAATGAACAAGTAGAACTTATTGCTTCAAAATATTAAATTGTTGAAAGTTTAGGAAGAACGTAAGGTTTTTGCAGACTTTACGCTTCTAATGTATAACTTTATTACTTACACCCACTATTGTGCTCAGGCTTAACTTTATACATGTTCTCAAGAAAAATATTTGATCATAATTTGGAATTAACAAGTTTTAGTTTACGCTAATTATTGAAGAAGGCAATTTACACTAGTAGCTGGCGATGGCGTCAGCTTTTACAAATGAAGTTGCATGATCCTTACATCCAAAACCCTATCAAATTTGATCCCAGCTTTCTTCAAAATTCCAGAAGTTTCAAATCCAGCCCTTTCATGAAATCGAACGCTACCTTCATTTTCGTCAGTAATTAGGGCAATTAGAACACGTATTCCCACGGCCTTTGCATGCTCAATTAGTTTCTGAAGCAGGATGTGCCCGACACCACGGCCAGTGTGTTCTCTGTCCACGTAGATTGAAATTTCTGAAGTAATTGAATATGCTGCTTTCGACGAATATGGAGACAATTTTGACCAACCAACAATCTTTACTGTTTCAAACGGAATTGACGATATTTGTTCCGCTACAAAAATTGGATAAGTCCGTTTTTCATATTGATTGTAAAATTTCTGGTGATCTTCAACAGTTTTTGGAAGGACGTCAAAAGACGATGTTGTATTCAGGATTTCGTAATTCAAAATTCTAAATATTTCACCAACGTCGGATTTCCTAGCCCTTCGAACTTCTATTCTTGATGTTATGTCTGATTGTACTATATCAGTGCTTGTCATTCTTACTGAATGACTGAGAACTAGATTTCGTTTCCTCAAATGACTGACTTTAACTTAAAAACTTAACTGCGATGATTCAAAATGCAGATGTATTCACGTCAAGGCTTGTGCTTTCAGATTCAGTGTTTCTTAAAAGGTTAAGTGTATAATCTACAAGATAAAGTGTACATTATACCATATGGATAACTTGTCCACTTCGCATTGAAACCTTGAGATAAAACGCTGAGGATGGTGCTTATGAAATAGTCTCTAGGTTACTCCAGTTCGAAGTAGCAGCTAATTCATGATTCTATTCTTTGTATTACGTCACTTTTGTGTTAACGCTCACTTAATTTACCAGCGAAGGTTAGGTTAATAAAACGACTATTTGGAGACGCCCAGCAATTTTCTCTTTTTTGGAAAGTAAAAAATTTTATGAATTGTATTGAAATTAGGAACAAAAGGACCCTGACACGTGTCTTGACAAAACATACAAGTTTTACTGCGGAAGGGATCGAAGTGATATGTTTTAGTTAAATGACACAGGGCCGGCGTATGACTGACTAATTTCTGACACGTTTGACGTCTGCCGAACTCCGCAATGTCTAATTTAAAAAAAAAACCTATGGACGAAGGAAAATTTCCTAAATAAATGTCCTAAATATAATATTTTGGTCTCCCTTTCACCTAAGACAAGTCTTAACCCGATATGTCCTGCTGGATTTAAAATTGCAAATCAATCAAATTTGAAACCGAGTTCAATTAAGTTATTTCCTAGAACATTTCAGATTCTAGGATGAAACGCAGTGGAAATTAGGTTGAGCGGGTTAATAACGTCTGGAAATGAATGTTTTAAAGATGAGAGTGAAGGCAGACCCCTTTTAACTTTTCTCTTCTGCCTCTGTTCTTCCTGAAGAAGGTAGAGTGATGAAGAAGGATAGAAAGTGATGAGAAAGTTGAATCAAGTGAAAGAATCTTTGAATCCTCGATCCCCTGCATTTGTTTAAGGCAAGAGAATGTACGAAAAAGCAAAGATGATTTTTCTGCTGCCAAGATAGGAAAAAGCCTTGGGACTTGAGCTATCTTCTTACGTCTAAACTTTGAGGAACGCGGCTCAACTGGATGTGATGAAAATTTCTGGAGGGAGAAAGTAAATGCAAAGAAATCCTAGGAAGATGTTTACTCAAAGTACTGAATGGTTTTTATCAACCTTGGAAAAAACATGCTACAAAACTAAAACCCACACCAAAATTAACGCTGCAGAGTCGTGGAAATCGCTTGTTTTTCTTTGCCTAATCGGATCCGCTAATTTGTGTCGAAATTTTGCATTCCGGAAAGATGGTTCTTGAGTAGTAGTGCTTAAAAAATGTATATATTCTTTTAAAATAAAATTTTGAAAAATGAACTGGGAACTTTCTGCTGTGGTAACAGTTAACAAAGATCATCGAGTAGAAGCACAGGCGAGAAGCACAAGAGAGGGGGTGGAGATCTCTGAGAGGCCTGACCGAGCTGACTCCTTTTGATTGGTAGATCAAATTGAGAAGTGAAAGCAAGGGCGGTTCGGGCATTTTCGGGGTTTTCGGGCTCTAACTCTTATTTACACAACATCATGAGGAGTCTATAGGCTAACGAAATTCGCTTCCCCAACACAAAAAAAAATCACTTGGGGTATCCTTTGGATGATGCTGGATACTGGATAGTGAATGCTGTTGCTGGAAGCTGAAGCGAGATTCGGCTTTTCCCCAAAAGCTTCTTCTGCCCAAAAGTTCCGAACGCTTTTCTCCACTAGTCTCTTGAGCTAAATCTCCGAATATTTTTTTTTCAAACGGGTAAAAATCCCTTAGCGCTAGTCTCCTGGATCCTAGTGGGGTCTCCGTGTCTAAATCTTCCCCCTCCTCTAGTTTGATATAAAACCTTCTTGTATGTTGAGACCTAACTTCATTAGTCACCTTTCGTTTCGTTATCACTTGTCAAGGAAGAAGAAGAGGAGACTTTCGAGCCCAAAAGAGATTTAGAAAGTCTTTTTCTCGTTTCCCTTTGGACTAGTAGTATCTTGAGGACTTTGAATGAATAGGTGTTACAAATTGGTTAACATAAATCACACCTCATGAATACCTAAGGACTTAAGGACCCCCTAGCACTTTCAACAACATCCATTATACTACCACCACCACAGACGGCACAAATCTAATCTACTTCTTTCAACACATTCTACTGGGCTCTAAATGCTCAACTCTCTTGCCGCCATTAAATTGCCTAACTCCATTTTCTCCTTTAATTCTATTCATTAGTGCCAGTGTACATGTGGACATTAGGAACAGAGTGAGACTAAACAGACCCAAATCAACTTTACTACCGAACTCCACACAGTTATGATCCTTTCACTTTTAATTCACTTTACACATAATTTATTTAAAAAACGATTCATCTAACCGCCATCCTTATTATTCTCATTAGCATGAACAGTATATCAAGGCCCGACGCTGTGGCTATCCTCATCACAATTAAATTACTTAACTTTTAAGGAGGCTCTAATCAATTCAATTAAGAAAGTCAAAGAACCCCTTTTCACCTTGATTTATCTTTACATAAGAATTAAAGGAGTGAAAATATCTTTGAAATGAGCCAATTAGCATTTGCATATAAAATGATGGAAGAAAATCGATCCATTCGTAATGATGACCGCTTGGAAATCAAGCGAAGTGGGGTCAAATGTGAAGATTTTGCACCATTATACATTCATTCATCAGACGCACTAGGATCCTCTGTTGGAACACCTTCACTCTCAAGATCACTCACGGACCATTCAGGTAAACTTTCTCTTTTTTCCGTAGTTCCGTAACTGTTTTATCCAGTTTTCAAATTAAAAACGACTCGCCGTTTTCAAGCGTTATGCCGTTTTCAAGATATTCATTGTAAAACGCCGCAAATGAAGATTGCTAAAATAGATTCTTTGTAGAGATTTGAGCCTCTACTAGGTGTTCGACCACAAAAAGGCCCCCGTAGCACAATGGCTTAGTGCACCACACGGTTAGTGGAGAACGTGGGTTCGATTCCCACCGGGCCTTACCTTTTTGTGGTGGATCTACCTTGCCTATTGTTACGTTCNTTAAGAATGCGTGTACTTTACATAACAATTACAAGTAAAAAAAAGAATTTTGAAGTGCCCATTGTCAAATGTCAAAGTGTGAACTTCAACACTTCCGGGGCCAGAAATCCCGTTTGTATATTTTTAAACTTTTAATGTGGCGAACCCTCGGTTTTAAACAGCATTAATTTCAATTGTGACTTCTCGCACGTGTCACGGTTTTTAAACCCTTAAAGCACACCTTACTTGTATTGAAGTTCCGTAAGGGTACTCGAGTTTTCATTGTTGACTCTTTAGCCCCTCATTACAAAGTGAAAAGAGCCCCTTTGCGCGTCTCACTTGTCACAGTATGAAACCGCTTTTCAATTGGCTTTTCCACTTGTTTCATCGTCGCGGTGAAAATCTGATGCTTCACTGCGGTAACTTTTGATTCTGGTTCAACTGCATCTCAATTGAGAACTTCAACTCATGTGAAAAATTACATACAAAATTAGTGGGTCATCTTCATGACAGATGTCAATTTAGAATTCAAGAGATTTACATCTACGCGACAATAAAAGCTTACATTTTTTAAAAAGTCAATTTAGAAAACTGTATTCGAATGTAAATTAAAGGCAATACTACGATTGTTTTCTGATTTTAAAGTTTGTAAAATATTTTATTTTGTTCAAATAGGTCAGGAAGGTGCTTTCAAAAAACTAAAGTCAGAAAATCCTTCGGGCGGTGGCATAGGATTGATGAGCGGTAGCACTGGTGGCTGTGGCAGTGGTAGCGGTGGTTCAAATAATCACAGTCATACTCCTACTTCGTCCACTTGTCCAACGCCGGCTCGACGGCGTCATAGAACCACATTCACTCAGGTATAATAAACATGACATCCGTAAAATGCTATTGTACACTAAATCCAGCCGAAGTGAACAACTTTACCTTTACTTTTACTTTACCGAGAAAGCTCGGTACATTGAGTGCAGATACAGCTCTTGGAAGAAATATTTGTACACAATTTTTGTCAGGTGGAAAAATTCACCTTCGAAAAAAATTATTTCAAGATTTGAAAAAAAAAACGAACTTTGGGACAAGAAAAAGGTTGGGTGTTGTGTTTTCAGTCAGTCAGTTTTAATTTGAAAAGAACGTCAGGTTGACATTCCCTAAAAATTGAATAATGACGAAGAAGCAATTTATGTAAAACTAGGTTAAAATTCTGGTGTAAAATAATTGGTAACGCAATGAAATTAATTAAAATTAGGAACATTTGAGCTGTGTAAAGGTTGTGGAATAATAGCTTAAAGTGCTAATTAATTCGTTTACAGTTCTAATTTAACTTTATTTCCTTTTCTCTTTTCTCTTAATTTTGTAGGAGCAACTGGCTGAATTGGAAACTGCTTTTTCAAAATCACATTATCCGGATATATACTGTAGAGAAGAGTTAGCCCGGACAACCAAATTGAATGAAGCACGCATTCAGGTAAGTTAATCACCCTCATTATTCTGATTCCAAGCCTAAATATACGCTTAGCCTCCCTTCAGGGACAGTTTTTAATTTACTTTTAAACACTAAGAAAAAACGCTTGATTTGATTTCCAAGTCTCAACTTTCTTGCCTCGTCTAGGCTGTTAACCCTGAACAGACCTTCTTTTTTAATTTCGTTGAATGAGGAAAAAGTAAAGAGAAAAATATTCTTCCTGAAGAAAGAGATAATCGAATGAAAGTAAAAAAGAAAACAAATCCTTGCCTTAAAAGGGCCCAGGTAGCACAAAGACAAAGGAACATCAAAGTATTTAGGAAAAGGAAACGCCTAACGAGGCCATTGGAATCACTGAATGCGTCAAATACCATTAAAATTAGGAATCACGTCAGTTTTCTTGGCTAGACATTACCAACTAACTCCCGAAAATTGAACCACAGTTACACCAATGTGAACCGATCTAAGGTACCCGAAGGAATGAGAACTTTTTTAGCTATTAATAACAAGCGGTTGTGACTCTGTTTTTATTTTTCACATTCAAAAAGTTTAATAATGCTTTAAAATAATTTTTAAACTTCTAATTTAGATTTAAATCCAGAATGTTTTGGAAGGAATAAGCATATAATATTTGTACAGTATTTATGGAGTGGGATAAGCTTTGTGAAGAAACTGGCCATCTTTGTTTCGAATGACTGTTTTCCTGATATAGTTAAGCGGAAGGCGTCTCCCCACTTTCCTTGGGGTGAAAGTTATTTTGTAATTCTGTAAAGGCCGCCTTCATTTGAAAAGAAAGTGCGAGGAAGGGAGGGGAGAGTCGGGTCGTCATAGTTATGGATGGTGATCAGAATAATTTGGTAGAAAGTGAAAGTATGGAGGACAATGGAAGATGGAAGAGGAGAAGATGTAAGGCGGATGAAAGTTGCTTATGGGAGGGTAGGATGAGGCTAGTTCTATTGTTCCTAATAGGGAATTAAGGGACCACTTCTAGTCTCTCACAAGACACACGAAGAAAGGGATGCCAATGAATACAAATAGGACCCTTCTACAGCATCCTTCATTCATCCACATCATTCCAAATTGAAAATAGGGAGAGGAAAATAATGATGACAAAGGAGGGAAGATCACCAAATCATTTCTACTCATTAGAATCAATTTCATTTTAACTCTCCTTACAACTTTCTCATCATTTTATTCAAATGAAGCATTCGGGGTAGGGACAATGGCCAACGGCCGGAGTTGATACTTAGCTCTATTTAAGTATCACGGGTTAACTAAATCTACGCTACACCTGAACCTCTTTGCTGCAGTTTTTTTAGTTGGGGAAAAATTTAATATTTTATAAGTTCCTCTGACCGATCTTTTCAAAATATTCAATGTAAACCGTAGACGATTCGTGACACTTATTTTTTTTCTCCAATTTTTCTAGGTAAGGGGAAATCAAATGCACATTCAAAACTTCTCTAAAACAGAACATTTAAAAAAAAACAATCATACAGTGCAATTTTGAATCTTGCTTTGTGCAACGAATTAACGTTATTTACAATTCCTATGATTGCCGTCTTATTCTCGAAATTGCCAAGCACACCGAATCTACCCTTTTTAAAAATAAATTTATCTCTGTTCCCTTACAAAAATTAACAAAAAATTAAATTCAGATTAATTCAAGTAGAGTCTGAAAGTGGAGAGTACAGTGAGTTTTTTAAAGCCTCTTCAAAATTCC